>OZ035865.1:4955019-5210084 GCA_964034905.1 Itoplectis maculator
GATTCCCACGACGACGACGACAATTCGGATCCGACCAATGACGACTTTTTTAATTTTTTTTCGGATCCGACCAATGACGATTTTTTTTTAGACGAGTACTACCATTTTTTGTATTTTTTTTTAAACGCTTGCTACCATTTTTTTTTTTTTTTGCTACAAGTGAACTTTGAGTTCCAGACCCCTCAGTGCGTTTTTAGCTAAAAAAAAGTCGCCCAGAGTCACCGGCAAATTCGTCTGGGAAAAAAAAATCCTTCCGGGAGAAATGCGAGCGACCCTCGGGCGTTTCTCCGCTCCCGCTTCGAGTTGATCGAATTTTCCTCGCTCTTTGTGCTTCGTCGTGGACCCCCCCCCCCCCCTCCCCTCCCCTTTTCGTGCGTTCTGGGCGAAACTCCGGTCGCCCGAAAGAGGACTTTGGCCCTTCAGCCTCGCGATAAAAGACACGCTCGGCTCTCCGCAGCGCTTCGCTTCCGTCGTCGTCGTCGGTCGGGGAAAACGGGCCACGCTTCCAGAATTTCCATCGCCTTTGGAATCGCCTTTGGAATCGGTCGGCGAGTCTCCCGAGTTATCGCTCGTACATACCGCACGAGAGGCGGAATAAAAATAAAAAAAGGAGAGTTACCAAAAAAAAAATGTATCCACTTCAGACGACTTTTTCATGTGTGTACCTTCTGTCTGACAAACAAAGCCCTAAGGGGGATGAGGAAGGGGGAGGAGGAAGAGAAGAGAGAGAAAGAGACAGAGAGATAAAAAAGGGGAAAAATAATAATAATATAGAAAGCTTCGTGACCTTATTTTCCCCCGAAAAAAAAATTCCCGAGCTTTCAAGCCGCCGCTTTATCGCTGTTATCGTCGTTATCGTCGGGTTCATTCTGTCGTCATTTCCGTCTGGTCCGTTGTTTCACTTTTTTTACAGTCCCTCCCTAATCCTGAATTTCGAATTTTCGAGTCCTCGGTTCTTGCATTACTTCCAACCCTCCTCCCTCCCCTCCCCCCTCCCCTAGCCTTGTCCCTCGCTGCGGGGGAGATTACCGCGCTTTTCCGGCCGTAAACTCGGAAAGTATTTTAATATAAGACGCTTGCAACCCCCGAAAGAAAAAAAAAGAGAGAGAGAGATAGAGAAATTGATATTCATCGGACGGAGTTCGCGTTGAGGTCGCCGAGTCCTGATCGAACAACTCTCTCGCATTCGTCGGCCGTCGGCTTCGGCTTCGTTGCTCGTCGAGTGGACGAAAAACTGCGTTTTCTTTTCGTTTTTTTTTTTTTTTTTTTTTTTTTTTTACTACTCGGCGCTTGGACCTCATATATATATGCGTTTTTTTTTATCGCACCTCGCGTGACGAGGAGCCAACGTGTCACGTGACCACGAGGCAGCCCCGGGTTATCGCGGTTATCGCGCTGAGATCCCGCAGGAGATCCCAGAGCGGCGTCCCGACCAGGATTCCGGACCAGCAGCCAGATCTGGCCGGGAAAACGCGAGGGAGGGCAAGAAGCGGAAGAAGAAGAAGACGAAGAAGAAGTGGAAGAAGAGCTCCGAGGTAAACTGACGTCCTGCTTCGACGCAACTGTATCCGGCTGCCGGCTGCGAGAAGCTTGACTGATCACCCGGGGGGATCCTTGACTCTCGTCCGACGCAGCCGCTCATCGCAACGTCGTCCAAGGTTATCGCGCAGAGCCGAAGCCCCGAACGTCGAGAGGAGTTGCGCGGCACTTTCGTCTCGTTGGTTCGTCGAGGCGAGGAAAAAGAGGAAGAACATATGGTGCTTGAAGGGGGAGGAAAGTGCGAAGAAGTGTAGTCGGATGTTAGCACTATTTTTCACGTGTGAAAGTTCGACCTTGACTTAACTCCGACCTCAACTTTAACACCGACCTTAATTTTGAGCTCCGACCTAAAAGTAACTCTGACCTCAAATTCACTGTGACCTCACCCTAACTCTGACCTCAAATTCACAGTGACCTCAACCTAACTCTGACCTCAAATTCACTGTGACCTCAACTTAACTCTTAATTTGATTTTCAACTCCCACCTTAATTTAATTCTGATCTCATCCTAACTCTGACCTGAACTTAACACTGACCTTCAATCTTTCCCTCCGACCTCAATTTAAATCTGCACCTCAACCTAACTCTGAATTTAATTTTCAACTCCGACCACAATTTAATTCTGGCCTCAATTTAAGTTCGAACATGACTCGACTTCGACCTCAATTTAGAAGAACCCCGAAAATCCCCCACCTTACACGTCTAAATCAGATTCACGCGGGTATCGAGTGCATTCGTCGCACTGTCGTCGCTTCGACCGTCGACCGTCGGTGCAACGACTGCTAAATGCGTCTCCTCTCCTCCAGCCGTGTTCAGGGCGCGTTCTGCGTGTCCGACCCGACAGCTTTGTTCTCCGCGCCGCTCTTGTTGTACTACAGACAAAACGCTCGCTTGACTTACGACGTTCCGCGGGCCTCATAACGCGTGCATCGCGACTGCAACGCCGAGCTGCATTATTCGAAGTGGACGCGCGAATTCCCCGCGGCCTCTCTCCGTTCCATCGGGCGGACTGCATAGCAGCATAGCTGTATGGCGAACGAGACTCTGCATCACAACGGCTACGGCTGACCTCGGTGAGGTCGCCTCGGCGGCGATGTCCGCAGAGTCGGGAGGATCGTCCCGCTCGAGTTGCACTCTGGTGTATGGCGAACGAGCCGCTTGTGTGCAACAACAACAACGGCGATATATATAGGTGCGACCTCGGTGAGGTCGGCGGCTCTCCGAGCGTCGCCGGATCGGGACGTTCCAGAGCCGCACACACACCGGAAGCGGCCGCGGCTTTGAATATCGCGCGTTGCATAACACAAAGGTTGGAGAGACAGTCGCGCGTGCGAACCGCGATAAATAGTTCAGCGACGCGCGCCGAGACTATTGTGAGCCTCGTTGTGCGCTTCATGACGAATTTATATCCGGGACTCCTCGGTCGACAAATTTATCAAAGACCTGAAAAGTGACACTGAGAATGCGGGAAAATGTTGCGGAGGGTTTTGGGTTGGATTGCAATTTTTTTTCGGAGCATTTGACGGTCCTGAAATTTTTTTTTATATATAGTTAACCTCCCCGAAGGTCCTGATAAATATTTCTGAATGGTCAGCCGCCATCTTGAAGGTCCTGAAAAAAAGGGGTTTTTTGGGTTGGATTGCGATTTTTTTTTGGAACGTCTGACGGTCCAGATTTTTTTTTTTTTTTTTTTTTTTTTTTTGTTAACCTTCTCAAAGGTCCTGAAGAATATTTCTGAATGGTCGGCCGTCATGTTGAAGGTCTTGAAAAAAAGGGTTTTTTTTTGGTTGGATTGCAATTTTTTTCCGGAGTGTTTGACGGTCCTGAATTTTTTTTTTCTTTTTTATTGTCAACCTTCTCAAAGGTCCTGAAGAATATTTATGAATGGTCGGCAGCCATCTTGAAGGTCCTGAAAAAAAGGGTTCATTTTTTCTTTTGCAATTTTCGCGTAAACCTCGTAAAAACAGTTTTGCGACGCCACTTTTCCCAGAAGCAACGAATGCAACGCGCGAGCGAACGTCGAGCAGCGTCCCTCGTGACATTTCCCACGCGCGGACTTTATGGCCACCGGGTATTGCGGTTTTACGCCGACGCTTTCCGGACGCTCCTGTATCCTCCACAACCCCCTCCCCTCCTCCCCCTCGTACGCAACGCCGTAAACTTACCGACTGCGCATCCGATTCTTGGAATTGTGACATTACCTCCCCCACTTCACCCTTCCTGGGGGAGGAGGGATGTAAGTGGTTCTCGCTCGTTTCCAACGAAAGGGTAAAAAAAAACGTTGTCAATGGAGCGACACGTGATTTTTTGTACGTCACGTGTCGTTGACATTTAATTTTTATTTCGAGCTGTCAAAAAAAGTCAAAATAAAACGAGAGAATAAAATGGATTAATAATAGTAAAATAAACTCGTGTTTTTTTTAGTAAATTAAACGCGTGTTTATTTTTTTTTTTAGGAAAATAAATGTAAGTGGTTCTCGCTCGTTTCCAACGAAAGGGTAAAAAAAAACGTTGTCAATGGAGCGACACGTGATTTTTTTTTACGTCACGTGTCGTTGACATTTAATTTTTATTTCGAGCTGTCAAAAAAAGTCAGAATAAAATGAGGGAATGGATTAATAATAGTAAAATAAACTCGTGTTTTTTTTTTAGTAAATTAAACGCGTGTTTATTTTTTTTTTTTTTTTAGGAAAATAAATGCAAGGTTGGGTTTCCAGCTGATTGAAGGATAATTCTCATTCGGGAGCCTCGTAACCTCGTCGCGCGAGCGATAAATACCCACATTACCCGTGAAATCTGTCAGTAACAACGTTTCCCGACGCAGCGCAGAATCCGCTGATGACGCTGGTTTACAACGTAAACCGCGAGCTCGTCCGTGCGGATAATTCGACACGGCGCGCGCGCTCCCGACGCGATCCCGGCAACGTTTCACGGTTAGCGCCGGCAATTTACCCTGGAATATATCCAAAATCCTGCAGTCGTTGCCTCTCTCGCTCGACGTAATTCAAATAATTCCCAAGAGACGGAAATCGTCTTCGAGCCAACGAATCTAGACCTTAAAAATTGGTCCATAATTAAGAATTTTCAATCTTTTAAATTTTTCTTCATTTTTAATATACTATTATTTTTTTCTTATTAATTATTATCTACTTTTTTTCAATTTGTCTCTGATAAATAAAAAAATGGTCAACAAAACGCAATGCAATGAAGCAACTTTGTGCTAATGACTTTCGACTCCATTCTAGACCTTAAAAATTGGTCCATAATTAAGAATTTTTAATTTTTTAAATTTTTCTTCATTTTTAATATATTATTATTTTTTTCTTATTAATTATTATCTATTTTTCTCAATTTGTCTGATAAATAAAAAATTGTCAACAAAACGCAATGCAATGGCAACTTTGTACTAATGACTTTCGACTCCATGACTCAAATCACCCCCCTCCCCCACCCTTGCAACCTATCAACCATCGATCTTCATCGTCGAGTCCATCGACCACTTCGTAACATTTCTCTCCTATTTTTCTATTCCATCGACGCACGCGAGCCCTGCGCTCGTTGATAACACCAACGGTACCAAAGGCAACGTCACGTCCGGCGAGAGTTCTCTTTCCGGCGAAAGCTGCAAACCTGCGAGGAGGCCCGTCAATTATATCGTTGGTGGGTGCGCGAGTTATTAGATCACAACGCTAACACATAGAGAGAGAGAGTGAGAAAGAGGGAGAGGGAAAGAGCTGGAGGTTCGCCAGGTGACGGGGGTTGATACGGGGGGTGAAAGAGGGGGGAAAGGGGCATGGGAGGGGAGGAGGGTGAATGGGGGATGGTCTTTCCCCATTACTATGGTAATATCGATACAGCCAGGGGTTGTCGTCGTTGTATTATTATTATTATTACCATATATATATCCAATCCATATGTATGCGTATACATATGCACACAAGCAGAGAGAAATTCCCTCTGCCGTTTCGCTCTCGCCAGGAGCCTCATGATACTCGTCAGAAGTGTCGAAACGCCGAGCGGAATAGGCGGAGACAGGTGTAGGCAGCGAATTATGGCACCGTTGCACGCAGACAGACACGAGAGCCACATATACAGGACACACATAGACCACACTAGGCGCGAGGTACGTGTACTCGTTAGGCCGCCCGACAATCGAATTGATCTATCGCGACCGGCTCGTGGAAATAGCCGCCGAGAGAACCCATTTCGCGGCCGTGTTGCAACGGCGAGAACGGCCGTCACGAATATAAATTGCACGCGGTCTTTGCGAGAGTGGAGGAGGGGAGGGGGTAGGTGAACGAGGGGGAGGTTTAAGGGGGAAGGAGAGGTGGGTAAGGAGGAAGGGGGATTTTCGAAGGGGTTGAAGGGGGTAGGTGAATGAGGGGGAGGTTTAAGGGGGAAGGACACGTGGGTAAGGAGGAAGGGGGATGTTCGAAGGGGTTGAAGGGGGATTCAGGGCGACTGCATTTTCGCGGCAAAGAGCGACTGCACGCGCCTAGTCGCATATTCGAAGCGGTGAATAAGCGAGACGCGCTCGTCGCGACCCACCGGTTGAACTTCCCCGTCGACGTCGTCGCGCTAAATGGCGAGCGCGAAAATGAATTAAAATTGTGTTCCGTGTCCCTTTCTCGAGGGACGACGACGCTGCGCTGCGCTGCGCTCTCTCCCCGCCCACCCGACGGGATTTCGTGGCTTTCGAAACTAAACTTTAGTGACTGTCGAGCGTACAGCGCGCGCGGGCGTTGTACTATATATTCACATACATGAATATATATAACGCTTGTGACACAGCCGAGAGCTTCCCCGGGAGTCCCGACGTTTTCGCCTACCCCTCGTAACACGTCGTAAATGCAGTTTTCCCGCACTCGTAAACGCGTTAAATGTTGCATAAATATCAACGAGTGGAATATTCGGATTTTACGGCTCGTCGGACGTTTAGAACGTTAAACTAAATTTTGAGAATCTTTTCTTCATTACATTCATTTTTATCTTGATTTTCAATAATCACAACACCAACGTCAATTATTATTATTATTTTTATTTGTGTCTGTATTACACAGGTTCGAAACCCACGTCGAGCATTTTTTTTTTTTTATAGTTAATAAGTAGAAATTGATAGTCATCAATTTACAACATCCCACGATTATTTATAATCGCTTTTATCATAAGATAATAATTTTTAATCAGCGACCAAGAAATAAAAAAAATCAAAATACATAAAAATGAATTAAATAAAATTTAAAAAAATTCACTGATAAAAGTGATTATTATTTTTATTTGTATTTGTATTATTTTTTATGATTCTTTTTATTTGTATTTCTATTATTATTATTATTATACCATGGAATTTATTTTCCACTTAGGAATGAGGAAGAGTCGAATGAAAGATTCCGTTTATCCCCGTCAACAATGCGACGTCAAACTTTCATTCCGACCCGATTCCCCGACTCGCTCCGGGATTGATTCATCTTTCCTCGGGGAAAACGTCGCAATACACGCGCGGAGGAATCACGCGGCTCAGCGCGGAGGCCGGCTGGATCAAGTTCTCCGTCGCTTCGTTTGCCGCGTTATTAAGTATCGCATTGATCCGAGCGACGGGCGCGGGTAACCGCGTCAAAGTGTCGCCCGACGCGCCACCGACGAGCAGCGGCATCGATATACACGCGGCTTATCCTCAAAGTGTCATTTTGCCGGATCACGGCTGATAACGATTTTACACTGTCGATTGTGGCCGCTTAATAACATTTTTTTTATTCCTGAATCTCTTAAATAAAGATACAATTTTTTAAATTATGAAATACATTTTTTTATATTTACCAGATACAACGACAATCGTTGCTTTAATTTCGGGATCCGTTTATTAAAAAAAAAATTGTACACGATTGTGGCCGCTTAATAACATTTTTTTATTCCTAAATCTTTTAAATAAAGATACATTTTTTTTTTAAATTATGTAATATATTTTATTTAGAAGATACAACGACAATCATTGCTTTAATTTCGGGATCCGTTTATTAAAAAAGAAAATCCTAAATAGCATATTTTTAGTTTTTTTTATTTACCAGATACAACGACAATCGTTGCTTTCATTTCGGAATTCATTTATTTAAAAAAAATCCTAAAGTGCATTTTTTTTAGTTTATTTTTTTATTTACCAGATACGACAATCGTTGCTTTAATTTCAGGATTCGTTTATTTAAAAAAAAATCCTAAAGTGCATTTTTCTTTTATTTACCAGTTACAACCGCAATCGTTGCCCGTTTAACTCGCGAGCCATTTCGTCGGTTAACTCGCGGTGGGGGAGGGTTTTGGGGGGGAGAGGGGTCCGTCCCACTAAAACTCGGGAAACTACCCGAGCGCATAAATATAAATTTAATCTTTCTCGGCGGTCCGGTCATTTTGACATAACGCCCGGGACGCATAAGCCGCTGTTTTAACACCCACTAACGGCGCTGGTTGGTTACCAGCCGGCGGCTGCCCCGGTTTCGACGGTAGTATCCGCGTTGCCGGACTCGAGCCGCGTAGTATCCACTTGTTACGGCTGACCGCGAACTGCCGTTTCCACTGGGTCGTTCGACGGGGGCAGTAGTAACGCCCGCGCTGCAACCGGACACCGAACGGAACACGAACTGCCGGGACGCTCGGCTTATTCCCTCGACTCACGACGACGCACGCCAGAAGTTTCCATTTTCGCTGCCAGAAGTTTCGGCCGATTGGAATTTAAGCGGAGTCTCGCGAGTCTCGTCGCACCCGAAACCCGCGAAATTCCCTTCGGAAATTCACTATATCTGGTTTTTTTAATTTATTTGCTGAATTTTGGGGCGACGTAGGTTCGAGTCCCACGTCGAGCATTTTTTTTTTTTTTTTTTTTTTTTTAAGCGGAGTCTCGCGAGTCTCGTCGCACCCGAAACCCGCGATTCCCGCCGGAAATTCGCTATATCTGGTTTTTTTTATTTATTTGCTGAGATTTGGGGCGACGTAGGTTCGAGTCCCACGTCGTGCATTTTTTTTTTTTTTTTTTTTTTTTTAGTTAATAACTAGAAATTGAAAGTCATCAATTTATAACAATCCACGATTATTTATAATCGCTCTTATCATAAGATAATCGTTTTAGATCAGCAGCCAAGAAATAAAAAATAAATTGAATAAAATTCTTTGCGAAAAATCGCAGGTTCGAGTCTCGCGCCTATGTATTTTTTTTTTTTTCTAGTTAATAACTAAAAATTGAAAGTCATCAATTTATAACATTCCACAATTATTTACAATCGCTCTTATCAAAAGATAATTATTTTACATCAGCGGCCAAGAAATAAAAAATAAATTAAATACGTAAAAATGAATGAAATAAAATTTTAAAAATTTGCTGACAGTGCAAAAGTCAAACTTTTGATTCTTAATCTATCGTCGGCTGCGCGCGTCCCGTTTGACTTTCAGCCGAAGCGACTCGCGCATATTGCCCGAGCGGAATACGGGCGGCCGACTCCATTATTAATCACTGATCAACTGGTGTTCCGAAACGCATTTGCGGCGGGGATCTCGCGCCCGAGTTCGGAATCGACTTCCGTTTCACCCGCGGAAATAGATACGGCCGAGCGGGAGGGACGGGGGTGGGTGGGGGCGGAGGGGGGGGGGGAGGGGATTGGGTGAAACCTTCGCAGAGAGCGAGAAGGGAATTATTAATGGTTCGGAGTTCGCGTATTGTGGGAAACCCATATAGTCGTCTATATAAACCGCGCGGTATTATCGTTCGCCTCTCGGGCCACTCTTCCCTCTCTCTCTTCCTCTTCGTCCATCAGTATATACCTATATACATCCATCCTACTCCCACTCTTTTCCATCCGCGAGATTTTTCAGAAAACTCATACGGTAAGAATAGATTTCGCTCAGGATAGATAAGAAAAAAAAAAAAAAAAAAAAAAAAAAAAACTCAACCCTTTCTTCGTGTTATCTCCCCTGGGGTCGGTGCTGATAACAATACGCGAGAAGTACTTTCATCCTATTTTCTCACCGCTGAGCGAAAGTTGCGAGGATACGTTTTATCGATTTTTAAGAGACGGGGTACAAAATTTCTGACAAATTCTGGACTAAAGAATTTTTTTTTCTTTTTTCAAAATTAATCGTCACTAGATGCGATTATATTATTATTATTAGATATTATTTGTGTAGTGATATGTATTATTTATTATAGGAGTACAACATTTCTGACAAATTCTGGACTAAAGAATTTTTTTATTGCTTTTATCAAAATTAATCGTCACTACATACGATTATATTATTATTATTAGATATTATTTCTGTAGTGATATGTATTATTTATTATAGGAGTACAACATTTCTGACAAATTCTGGACAAAAGAATTTTTTTTTCTTTTTTCAAAATTAATCGTCATTAGATACAACTATATTATTATTATTAGATATTATTTGTGTAGTGATATGTATTATTTATTATAGGAGTACAACATTTCTGACAAATTCTAGACTAAAGAATTTTTTTTTGTTTTTTTCAAAATTAATCGTCGAGATACGATTATATTATTATTATTAGATATTATTTGTGCAGTGCTATGTATTATTTATTATTGTAGTGGACGATAAATTCAAAGTGTCACTTTTGTCAGCCCGACGACCACTTTTGTTCGGAGACGGGTTTTGACCTATTACCACCTCGTGTAATTTTTAACGACGCGACATTGAAAATTATCCAGCCCCGACGAACTTCAATTTGGCTCGCCTGCTCGCCACAACGAATTTCATTATTTACGCACCGCAAATCCGCGGGATATCGAGCTGTACACCCGACGTAGTCTCCCCCCCCCCCCTCCCCTCCCTCCTCGGGGCGCATTGTGCGCGCTCTCCACGCCCGGCGAAGTTCGCCCCACGGATCGACGAACAATGAGCCGGACAATGCGTTGCTTGTAATAATGAAAACAACAATTTTCATTGTGCGAAGTCCGCGCGGGTTTATTTTTCCTCGTCGTCGAATTTCGCCTCCGGTTGTGGGACGTTTAGGCATCGAAGGAATTTTTCTGAGACGAGTCTTGTAATTGTAGAGTATAATTAGTTCACTAAATAATTGTTCGTCGATGTTTCTAATTAAAAAAAAAAAAAGACCGTTGGACAGTGGCTACTATTTTTGTGAATAAAAATAAAATAAAAAATGAATAATAGTGGATACCATTTTTTATTTTTTTATTTTTTTGTACATTAGTGATACATTGATCAAGGAATTTTCTGAGACGAGTCTTGTAATTGTAGAGTATAGTTAGTTCACTAAATAATTGCTCGTCGATGTTTCTAATTTAAAAAAAAAAAAAAAAAAAAAAAAAAAAAAAAAAAAACAGACCGCTGGACAGTGGCTACTATTTTTTTTTTTTTTTAAATAAAATAAAAAATGAATAATAGTGAATTTTTTATTTTTTAATTTTTTTGTACATTAATGATACATTGATCAACTGGCTCCGAGTCGCGTCGCAGCTTTTGGCGCAGCGAACGTCGTCCCCCAAAAGCTGCCGACCAGGCAGCATTAATTCAGCGATTAATCGAACCAATCTTCTCGCAAAATTATATCTGGACCCGGCAGACTATAATGAAATTGGGTCTCTCTCGCTCCCAGGTCGACGAATTCGTGCTCGCTGTGCGGTAAACCATCCGTTGAAATTACCGCGACCATCGTCATCGTCGCCGCGCGGTCGGCTCGCGTTTCTCCGCTGCGCACCCGCACAAACAGAATTCTCGTTTGCGTTCCTGTTTACACGCTCCGGGGAATAATATACTGCGAGTCTCGTCGTTCGTAACCTACGGCGATTCTTGAAATCTGCGCTTCTCAAACACAGCAACAATAACTGAACAACGATAAACAATCCTATTTTTTCAATAGTCTATCAATAAAAAATGAAAAAAAAGCTCAGCTAAAACTCACAGATAAAAAAAATTCATCCCAAAGGGACTTAATTATTATTATTATGATTTATTGGTTTCTAACATTAATTTTATTGGCTCATTCATCCCAAAGGGCCTTCATTTTTTATTAAATCAAAAAATAGGGTTTGAAATTCATTTTATTGGCTCATTCATCTCAAAGGGCCTTCATTTTTTTTTTAAATAAAAAATAGCGTTTTGAAATTCATTTTATTGGCTCATTCATCCCAAAGGGCCTTCATTTTATATTAAATCAAAAAATAGGGTTTTGAAATTCATTTTATTGGCTCATTCATTCCAAAGGGACTTCACTTTTTTTTAAATAAGAGTGACGATGCAATTGGACTGCACTTTGGAAATTTCCTGAGTACACAAGATTTGAGTGACGGATCCCAGGCGGCCGAGTCATCTTATCGATTAAATAACCGATGAGAATAACCGGGATGGGAATTCGGTGGGCGGAACCATCCTCGTCGTCGTCGTCGTCGTCCCACGTCGCATTCTCGGTGCCACATCAGCGTCGCATTTTATAGTCCTCGCCGAGCTGGAGTAACTTTGCCACCCCCACAGAGCCTCGTCCCCAGGGGTCAACCCGACTCTCTCCGCAGGAGGAGGAAGTGCTTTGGTGGCGAAGCGACGCTCAAAGCCCTGGTCCTGGGTACTTTCGCCAAAAGCTCGGTACCACCGACCGCATCGTCCACGTCGAACCCGACCGACGGTCATATTCTCGATTGGTCGGTAATTGCGGCAAAGACGTGAATAAAAAAAAAATCCACGAGCTTTCAACTTGACCTATTTATGAATTTTTTTAATCGACTTTTTTGATCCTAAAATACAGCTGGCATTTTTTTTTTACCAAAAACTCGTCCAGTTTGATGTGAAGAGTGAGTAAGAAAATTGATAAATAAAAAATGAAAAATATTCGATGACCTTTTCTAAAAAAAAATCACGAGCTTCCCTTGATCTGCTTATTAATTTTATTTAATGTACATTTTTAAATCCTAATATAAACCTGGATCTTTTTTTGCCAAAAACTCGTTCAGTTTAATGCGATAAGTCACTAAGAAAATTGATAAATAAATAATTAAAAATATTCGATGACCTTTTCGTAAAAAAAAAACCCACGAACTTCCAATTGACTTTGACCTGTTTATTAATTTTGTTAAATGTAACTTGTTTTTTTTTTATCCTAAAATACCCCTGGAAAATATTCTCTTTTTCCAAAAACTCGTCCAATTTGATGCGAAGATTGAGTAAAAAAAATTGACGAATAAAATTACAAAATTTTCGATGACCTTTTCTCGTCTCGATTTCGTCTCCTCGGAGTCGAATGAAGAATCGAGAGGAGTCACAAAGCCCACTGGATTCGCCTCCGCATTCGATTCCATTGAGGCTGTGATTTTACGATATGGCTGTAAAACTTTCATCGGCGACGCGCGATGCGACTGACCCCCTAAAAGTGGCTCATCGATTGCGCTTCCCTCTTCTTTCCCTCTTCGTCTCCGCCCTCGAACTTTAACGTTTACAGCTGCGCGCCGACGGAAAGAGCCCTGGAGGTCTTTTCCGGTGGGCGAGGCGGCCCCGAAGCACCAGCCACCTTTGTCCGTGAGAGCTGCGAGGGGAATACCGAATTCCCCGGGTGAAACTCCGGCGCGCGAATGGCCGTCGAGCGGTGAAACTGCTTCTCTCCTCGGCAGATAAGCGCCGGAGAAATTCCTGCAACGATTGTTAATTAAATTTATTGGGGCGTCGCGGAGAGTTTGGGGACGATTCGACGATACGTTGATAGATTTTATGGGGGGGCGTTTTTTTATGACAAGAGAAACATTTATGAAATGGAATTGACGACGTTGTCAGTGATAAAAATGAAATTAATCGTCGATTGAGATAAATTCGGCGGTAAAATTGAGAAATATAAAATGATTTTTTTTTAGGAATTTTTATCTATGGGAAATTTTTTATGACAAGAGAAACATTTATGAAATGGAATTGACGACGTTGTCAGTGATAAAAATGGAATTAATCGTCGATTGAGATAAATTCGACGGTAAAATTGAGAAATATAAAATGATTTTTTTTTTAGGAATTTTTATTTATCGGAGATTTTTTATGAGAGCAGAAGCATTTATGAAATGAAATTGACGACGTTGTCAGTGATGAAAATGAAATTAATCACCATAATCGTTAAATATAAAATGATTTTTTTATTTTTTTTATTTCAGGTTACTTTCCATTGCCATCGGTCTACTGCCTGGTGTGGATCTGCCTGGACGTTCTGTTCTGCACGGCGAGTATAATGCACCTCTGCACCATAAGCGTCGATCGCTATCTCAGCCTCCGTTATCCCATGAAATTCGGTCGCAACAAGACGCGACGAAGGGTCATACTGAAGATCGTGTTCGTATGGCTGCTCAGCATCGCGATGAGCCTGCCGCTCAGTCTAATGTACTCGAAGGTGAGTTGCAAAAAAATTAAAAAATTGTTTTTCGCGTTTTTCTCCTCGAAATTTTTATTTTGAGGGCAAATACCGGTGCTTTTTGGAATCAGCGGAAAATTTCCCATCGGATAGGGTTTCCAAAATTTGCGAAATCGAAAATTTTTTTTTCATCAAATTTTGGGAAAAATCGCAAGGGGTACCCCTTCTATAAATTTGCGATTTTTGAGGGTCAACTTTAAAAATCTGCAAAAAATCGAAAAATCGAGATATCGTGTTTCGCCTGGTGTCATTCTCTTCGTTGAAGAGTCTTCTTTCGAATGCAAAAAGAAAATCCCGATTATGTTGATCCAAAGAAAAATTACACCGATTTTAGTAAAGTGCTAAAATTGGGAAAAAGTGAAAAATCGTTTTTCGCATTTTTCTCCTCGAATTTTTTATTTTTCGGGCAAAAACCGGTCATATTTGGAATCAGCGGAAAATTTCCCATCGGATAGGGTTTTAAAACTTCGTAAAATCGAAAATTTTTTTTTTCGCCAAAAAAACGGCAAGGGGTACCCCTTTAAAAAATTTGCGGTTTTTGAGGGTCAGTTTTAAAAATCTGCAAAAAATCGAAAAATCGAGATATCGCGTTCCGCCTGACGGCATTCTCTTCGTTGAAGAGTCTTCTTTCGAATGCAAAAAGAAAATCCCGATTATATCAATCCAAAGAAAAATTACACCGATTTTAGTAAAGTGCCAAAATTGGGAAAAACTAAAAAATCGTTTTTTGCATTTTTCTCCTCGAATTTTTTATTTTTCGGGCAAAAACCGGTCATATTTGGAATCAGCGGAAAATTTCCCATCGGATAGGGTTTTAAAACTTCGTTAAATCGAAAATTTTTTTTTTCGCCAAAAAAACGGCAAGGGGTACCCCTTCAAAAAATTCACGATTTTTGAGGGTCAACTTTAAAAATCTGCAAAAAATCGAAAAATCGAGATATCGCGTTCCGCCTGGCGGCGATCTCTTCGTTTAAGAGTCTTCTTTCGAATGCAAAAAGAAAATCCAGATTCCATCCATCCAAAATAAATTTACATCAATTTTAGTAAAGTGCCAAAATTGGGAAAAAGTAAAAAATCGTTTTTCGCATTTTTCTCCTCGAATTTTTTATTTTTCGGGCAAAAACCGGTCATATTTGGAATCAGCGGGAAATTTCCCATCGGATAGGGTTTTAAAACTTCGTTAAATCGAAAATTTTTTTTTGCGCTAAAATCGCGAGGGAGAAAATAAATGTTATCATCAGAAATGGACCAAAAAAAATTATAAAAGGGTAAAAACGCTAGTCTCGTCGAGCGAGAAGAACACCCGTCAGACACGTCAAAATTCTTGGGGTGCGAGGCATCAAATTCAATTTCCAAGTTTCGCGTTTGCCGTAAATCGCGGCTTCGGCCCCGTCACCGAAGTTCGATTACCCGAGTCAAGTCGTGGTCGATATCGTCGGGGTCCGCGTGCGGCGCCCGCGACTTCGGTACTTTCCACCTCCCCTCCCTTCACCCCGCAAAACGAGTTAAACTGAAGACGTCAGTTTCCTATCACCTCTCGCACGAGCCCCGCACTTGCCCGGACCAGTTTGCACTTCTGCGCGCGAGAAACGCCGACGTGAATATTACACCGACGTCGCCGCAACGTCGGCGACGATAGTTTACCGAAAGTCTGGGAAATTACCACAAAACGACGACGTTTACGACGCGAAAATTCAATAGAAATCATTCACAATTTTTTTAACCGACTTTTTATGACGTTTGACCTACAAAATATTCAATTGAAATAATTCACGATTTTTTCAACCGATTTTTTATGACGTTTGACCTACAAAATATTCAATTGAAATAATTCACAATTTTGTGACCGAATTTTTATGACGTTTGACCTGCAAAATATTAAATTGAAATAATTCGAAATTTTTTTAACCGAATTTTTATAACCTTTGACCTGCAAAAATTCAATTGAAATCATTAACAATTTTTTCAACCGAGTTTTTATAACCTTCGACCTGTTATCATTATTTTTTAATAATCCACAAATAGCTTCGAAATACCAGTGATTTTTTTTTATCGCAATCTACCAAATCAAACAATTTTTCTCGCTTCGACTGGAATTTCTCTCAAATCGTTTGGAAAAAAAAAATATCGACGCGGGAGTAATATTTTCGGATTACTCGGATATTTCTCATTTTCCAAACGTATCGTCGAGGGAAATTGATCACGCGAGATATAAAACAAAAATAATAAATAAAAAATAGAGGGGCAATGGAAGAAACTCGGTAAAAAATCGCGTATTGAGAGGTGGATCGCTGCGCTTGATTGGCATAAAAATTCATGGCGCGCGCGGAGGGACCTCGGTCGGTGCTTTATTTCGAGGAGAATTAATTGGAAAACACGCGGCGAGCGGCGAGCGCGGTAATTCCGCTCGGGTTAACGCCGACAACCGCGGGTTACGTATCGTGTAACGTCACAACACACTCGTCCGGACTCCCCAACGCGTCTGTCGTGCCGCGTTTGTTAAATGAAATCTCTCTTATCGCCCCGCGGCAAGATACGAATGCGATTTTTTTTTTTTTTCCCCACATACATTTTTTATTTTTATTTCAATTGACCAGCGTCGCTGCGGCATCGTTGCGCAGCGTTTGTTCGATGGCCGGTCCGACGGTGAATTTCAACGGCGAGAGTATCGCCCGCGTCATTCGATTTGCGTTGTTGGCCCCGAATACGAATCCGGACCAGAGTTTGATTACACCATCGGGATTAATCCTGACGCGCGAATTGAACCAGTGGCGAGCGACGCTGGGTTCGATGTTGCTGGGAATAATTTTCGGGTGTAAGGCGAGACGGAAAATTCGAGACATTTTTTTAAACTGAAAATTATTACAATCGCTCGCGTTGCGTTAAAAAAAAATTGACAGAAATGTCACGACGAGAATTATTCGAGAAAATTATTCGCATTGCTGCGAATAATTTTCGGGTGTAAAACGCGAAACGAAAAATTCGAGACACTTTTGAAAAACGCGTGAAAATTATAACATTCGCTCGCTCCGCTTCCAAAAAAAAATTGACAGAAATGTCAAGACTCGACTAAACAAATCGCAAAATATTGCTGGACCCTCGTCACCTCTGTGCACTATTTTTATTCATTAATTCTCACCCTTCCTCCCCCAAAAAAAATACAACTCTGACATTCCACGGTGGAACGCGTAATGCAAAAATGAAATTGGAATGAGCTCCCCCGGTGCTATTTTCAATTTCCCCCGGTCGTATTTCATTGTGTTTGCATTTTCCCTGTTTCTCTCTTTCGCTCCCTTCCCTGCGAATTGAAAAAAAAAAAAAAAAAAACTAGAGTGAAGCAGAAAGAGAGGAATAATGGAGAAAGAGGTGTATAAGCTCATATCCTTCATTCACTCGTCGCGCGATATCGACTGAGATCCCGGGAGCTGCTTTTGCAAGCGAAAAGTGTGGCGCAGAGGCAGCGATGGGACGGCGATGAGAGGGAGGAGGGTACCGGGAGGGGGAGGAGGTACCGGGAGGGGGAGGAGGGCACCGGGAGGGGGAGGAGGGCACCGGGAGGAGGACCTCGGTACCAACGGGAGTGGCACGCGCGAGCGTCGAGTCACCCCCGCGGAGTTACGTCCTTTACTCGATCATCCTCCAGACCGCACGTCGCGTCGGCCGAGGCTCGGGATACCCGGGCTGACTATTACAGATGGGAGCCGGAGATGGAAGCATCGGTCATACGTTTGCCACGTCAAGCCGAGCTAGAGTCGACGAGTGCGACGGGTATCTGTCGTCGCTGCTGCTGCTGCTTCTGCTTCTGCTGCTGCTCCTGCTTCTGCTTCTGCTTCTGCTTCTGCTTCTGCTTCTCGTCATCGTTGGTGAAGCAAACATGATTTTGAATATCGTTGGAATGCAACGAAAAATGGAAAAAAAAATTATTCTTATGAACCCAAAAGATTGTACCGTGATAATCATTGTAATAATAACCTTTTAAAATCGTTGGAATAATTTTGGAATCGTTGGAATAATTTCAGAATCGTTCGAATAATTTTAGAAACGTTGAAATAATTTTAGAATCGTTGGAATAATTTTATTTATTTTTTTCATTGCGTTCCAACCATGCAAACATCAACATTATAAGCAAACTTGGCGCTTCGTGAATAAAAAAAATCAGGGCCAAAGGGATTTGCATCGACTCGACGAGTCACGACGAAATTATTGACACATAATTAATACCGTGTATATTCGTGGATCAATTTATTCGTAATAGAAAATAAGATAGACAATTCCTACGAGTTATGCGCCATGGGGGACAAACGAATGATTCGAGGCGAAGGGGTTGGGCGGAGGTTACGATGAGTCGCGGCAGCGGCGACGGGGAGCGAAAAAAGGATCTTCGCGAGGCGACGAGTCTCCTCTTTAATCCTCAGTGTACTCGAAGGGCTCCGGCGGGTCGGCTTCCTTCTCCTCGTCGGGTTTCGGTCCGAAAGCTGCGACACAATAAGCAGACGATCCGATTACGTAAGACGAAAGCTCACTGTTACATCGTCGTCGATGGAAAAAAGAAATAAAAGGGAAAGCCATGGAAATAGTAAAATATAAATACTGAGAGAAAAAACTAACCAGCGACTGGCTCGACGAGTTCCTCTTCGCTGTCCGGTTTGATGTGTTTCACCATAACGATCCCACCGATCTGGATGTCCTTGACAGGCGCGTACTGACTGCCCTCGACCAGCTGGATGACCTTCAGCTGCTGACGTAGAACGCGAGCCGGATTCTGAAGGATCTCGAAGGTCGGCTCCGGTTCCTTCTTCTCCTTTTCCTTCTCTTTTTCCTTCTCCTTTTCCTTCTCCTTCTCCTTTTCCTTCTCTTTCTCCTTCTCCACCTTCTCCGCTTCGTCCTTGGCCTTCTTGTCGCTCTTCTCCTTCGCGTCCTTCGTCTCCTTCTCCTCCTTCTCCCTCTTCTTGTCCTCCTTATCCTTGCTCGAGGATGATGACGACTCCTTCGCCTCGGCGGTGTCTTTGGAAGCGTCGGCAGTCGGCGGATCCTGCAAAACCAAAAATACCGATTACAAAAATGACCGCTTGAAAATTATTTAAGCTCAGATTATAATACCGCTTAAAACATTATTTAAGCTCAGATAAAAAAAATACCGCTTAAAAGATTATTTAGCTCAGACTAAATACCGCTTAAAAATGTATTTAAGCTCAGATTATAACACCGCTTAAAAAATTATTCAGCTCAGACTAAATACCACTTCAAAAATTATTTAAGCTCAGAGTAAATACCGCTTAAAAAATTATTACAGCTCAGATTAAATACCACTTGAAACATTTTTGAAGCTTAGACTAAATACCGCTTAAAAAATTATTCAGCTCGAACTATAATACCGCTTAAAAAATTATTTAGCTCAGACTATAATACCGCTTAAAAAATAATTTAAGCTCAGACTCACCACTTCCATCATCTCGTGGGACTGGCGTATCGCTCGTCTCTCGGACTCGCGACGACGAGCCCGCGCGGCGATGCTCAGCACCGCCGTCGTCACTTTCTCGCGCTCCTCGCGTTTTTTCTCCTCGAGCGGCGCCGGATAAGCGTATACACTGGGCCGAGCGTTCGAGCGGACCTCGAGCTTCGGCATCTTGAGCTGGGCGTTCAGGGCGATGAGGCAGGTCGGGGTGAAAGCCAGGGCGAGGCAATGAGCCAATGGGAACCAGTACCAGTACTGAGTGAAGACCAAAGCTCCGACGACGGCGAGCATATTTGTGTGACCGGTTCGCGACTGCAGCGACACTGTCACGTTTCGACCACCTGGGGAAAAAAAAAAAAAAAAAAAAAAAAAAAAAAAAAAAATTAATTAAAAATGCGGATGACGTAGAGTTTGATTTTTAAAAAATATTAAAAATCGTACCAGCGTCGATGATACCCTGAGCGAGAATTGCTCCGAACTTGGCCATCACGTCCTCGTGCTTGTCGACGACGACCTTGGCGTAGAGCGCCCGGAAGTCCTTGACGCGCGGGCACGTCGCCTCGGTCTGCTGGATCAGTATCATCGCCGAGGCGATGAGGGCGCCCTGGCGAACGAAGTTCACCGGGTCGTTGGTCATCGGGTCGAGCAGGGCGATCGCCTCCTTGAGGCCAGTACCAGCGCACGCGATTCCCAGGGCCATGGCTGCGCCATAACGCACATGGGGGTTGTAGCTCTCGGCGAGAAGGGACACTACGCTGGGACACTGTTCAGGTGTTCTGGAAAAATTAAAGAGACACGGCGGTTCCATTAGACAATGTGAAAAAAAAACAAAACAAAAATTGAAACACGGTTACGTCGAATTCATCGATGAGTAAAAATGTGTCCAAAGGACTGATGACAATATTTAATTACAATAATTACCTTAACTCATTGGAAAAAGTCTTAAAATCAAAATGAATTAAAATTGAAAATGAATAAAATAAAAATGAATTAAAATTAGAATCCATTAAAATAAAAATGAATTAACATTAACATGGATTAAAATTGAAATTAATTAAAATAAAAATAAAAATTAACTTGCAGCCGTCTCAGGGTCGGGTTAATAATTCGGGCCAGATTCCCAGTTGGGGACTGACCCGGGCCGACCCTGTAATAGGCGCAATCCCTAAAAAACGTCTGAAATGCTTATAAAAAAAATATTAAAAAAATTCTATAACGAAGTATTTTTTTATTTATGTTCCAGGACGACGAATCAGTGCTGGTCGACGGCGCGTGCCAGATACCGGATCCTCTGTACAAGCTCATCGGCAGCATAATATGCTTCTACATTCCGCTGGGCGTGATGCTGCTGACGTACGCGCTGACGGTGAGGCTGCTGGCCGAGCAGCGACAGAACATCGGTGGATCGGCAGGTTGGTCCTCCGGTTGGTTGGGTGGCCCTCAGGGCACTTCCGCGGGAGGTTAGTGTATTACCCCAGGTACACTGACCTTTTTTTTTATCGCTCTACAGCGATTAAGGATTTTTTTTTTTATAATCGCTGAAAGATTAAGGATTTTTCTGATAATCGCTAAACGATTAAGAATTTTTTTTATAATCAGCTGGTCGATTAAAGCGAATGCGATTTTAATGCAACCTTCAGATTCAAGTCAAAAGTAAAATCCAAAGATAGGGACAATTGTCCGAGGTCAGGGGTCGAAATATTGAAGGGATGTTTGGCTGACCAAACGTGTCAATGTTTTCCGGTTTTCCCGAAATTCAATGAAATCGGTGGCAACGTCTGAGACGTCTGCTGAGGAAATTCTGTATCCACTGGGAACATTGGTTGGACCGAAATTTCGGGAACTAAATTTCCTGGACGAGGCGAAGGGCGAATTGGAAGGGTTGGCACCGTCCCCCGGAGGCCAACGAGGGCTCCGACGATCCGTGTAACTCGGTTAACGTCGGTAAATCCAATGATCGAGTTATCTCATCTCGACGACTGGATTATTATTAGCTTTAGATACACAATCTGACTGTCGACAAATGTGTCTCCACTTTGGTTTGGCGGTCGCGATGACGACGAAAAATTTTGCATTCCGTCGTCGTCTCCCAAAAGTTCTCCAAAAGGGTCTCCGAACCCTTCCTCTAATTAGGAAGGATCTTTTTGCCCCTTTTTTTCTCGCTCCTCTCCCATTTTCCTCGCCTCGGCGCGCGTGCGAAAAATTCTGAGGGGTTGGATGAGAGAGAGAAAAAAAAAAGCTAAGGAGGTGGAAGAGCAGAGAGCTCCGACAATTTGCGCCGATTGACGACTCCGAAAAAAGGCGTTACAGTCAATTTTTCTGGCTGAGGAACCAGCAACCTCTATATATATATTGAGGTCATTTCTGGCGAGTAAAAAGAATCCAAACGAGAGGGAAAGCGAAGAGAGCGTCTCTCGAGTCGAGAACAATTTGCTCCCTTTATTTTCAGTGTTGGAATTCCTCTCCCAGCGCTCCTAGAAAAATCCTCCCTCGATCGTCTCTCGTCGGGAGTCCTCTCACAATGGACTTCGAAGGGGTTGTTCGGGTCCGGGGGTTAATCTCGGGTCAAACGGCGGAAGCCGCTCGACCGTCTCTTCACCGAACTCAGCGCCGCTTTCGACGCTGGTCGATCCATCATTCCCGTCTCGACCCTTTCGCCCCGGGGAGGAATAAAATTACAATAACCACCGTCGAATGAATCTGCGAAAAAATAAAAAAAAATTGTAACAATCCAAAATGACAAATAGCCTCTAAGAATAAATTTGA
Source organism: Itoplectis maculator (assembly GCA_964034905.1). Lineage (NCBI taxonomy): Eukaryota > Metazoa > Arthropoda > Insecta > Hymenoptera > Ichneumonidae > Itoplectis > Itoplectis maculator. Next base: position 4,977,177 of record OZ035865.1, read on the forward strand.
TAAATTTGCGAGTGAAAGATCTCACATTTTTTCATCCCTAAAATTTGAGGGGATCGAAAAGCTCGTCGAGGGTCGCCTCAAAGGGTAGTTCGATTATCAGTGGGTGATTAGCATCCCCTCTGAAGGCCGGGAAACCATCCTTTGATCCTCGCTTCGAGGATCAAAGTCGCGAGGGACAATCGAGGCCCCAAAAAAGAAGCGTTTTAATTTTTTTTTTTTTTTTTTCGAGGGGTTGAAACGTCACCAAGGGACAATAAACGGAGAATTCGCGGTTGAGGGTCCGAAACTCGCCGCACGTTGACGTACAAAAAAATCGAGGGAAAAAAAATGGGAGCGCTGGGCCGGCCCGGATCGGGCAACGCTGGTCCGGGAAGGGATCAGCGAGATTTGCATCGGCCAATCTACTTGCAAATAGTGCAACGGGCGAAGCGGAGGTGGTGGAAACGCCCCGGACGTGTCGCACCGGAGGGTCACGTGTCCGTCGACGCTGACGCCGCGAAATAAAACACCTGCAAATCCGGACTACGTCGTCGGTCATCGGCCGCAAAAAAAAATAAAAAAATTCTAAGCCGCAAAAAAAGAAATAAAAAAAAACATTGTAAGCCGCTGGTTTTGTCCATCGTCGGGTCAGTCGGATCCATAATATCTGCGTCCTTTTCCTCCAGCCGAGAGCAAAGAGTGTTCAGGGGTGTCGGGTTGCCCCAGGTTTCAATCCATTAACTTCAGCCGGAGACAATGGAGACCAGTTATTAACCCACGAAGAGGGGACTTGGAAACGCGATATCCAAAGTGAGATCGGAAATTAGGGTTGGCAGTCCCTTTTGTCCTGATGAGGCGCCTCTGTCGTCAGCTTCTTGGAGGAGTCCTGGAATTTTAGGGTTATCCCAGACTTCGTTCGGGATTAAGGAGAGGTGTCGAGTGAAATCCTAATCTTGAGTTGGAATTTCAAGGATGCTCGGATTTTGTGAGAGGTCAATAGTCAGATATCTTTGAGGCTTCTTTGAGGCTTCTTTAGGTTTCTTTGAGGCTTTTTTAAGGCTTCTTCGAGGCTTCTTTGAGGTTTTTTTGAGGCTTTTTTAAGGCTTCTTCGAGGCTTCTTCGAGGCTTTTTTGAGGCTTCTTTGAGGCTTCTTTGAGATCTCCTACAATTTTAGGAGTCTCACATATCCAGAATTAAATAGACAGACCACTGTCATCGGCTTCTTCCAGGATTCCTGAAATTTTAGGAATATCCCAGTCCAGTCTTCGTCCAGGATTATTTTTCTCCCAGGAAATTCCAACGATGCTCAGCTTTTGTAAGACGTCAATACTCAGCAATCTTCGAGGCTTCTCGCAGCTTCTTTGAGACTTCTCTGACGACTCCAGAAATTTGAGCAGTCTTCTATGTTATATCCAGGATCCCATAGACAGACAGATATATAGACAGATAGATAAATTATTATATCCCACAATAAGGATAAATAATGTTCGCCTCTTCAGAAACCGAGAATGACGTACGCAAAACTCTCAGAACGAAAAAAAAAGACACTCGAGACCCTCGGTCGCAGTCGTTGGCCGCGGATCAGCCTTTGTCCAGGTCCAATGTCTGGTCCCCTTATAAAATGATACGACCCGGATGACCGATGACCCCAGAGACCAAACGTGGCCAGAATCCCAGGCCAACGACTGGGTCGTCACCTGGTCCTTCGTATCCTCGACGGTCTGCTTCTGTGTCCGCGTCTAATCGTTTCCCGGTGACGTTGCAGGTTTGGAGCGACGATGCACGTGGAGGCGGCTGCTCCTCAGCAAAGGCGGCGGAAGTGGCGGCGGCGGCGGCGGTGGAGGTGGAGGGGGCGGTGGAGGCGGCGGTGGAACCCCTCAGCACACTTCCGGCGCGTCGACGGACACGGAGCTCACGACCCTCGACACCCACGAACTGTGGCTGCCGGAGTCCGAACCGCCGCCGTCGGCGATGTCGGCCCTTCACGCCTTCGGCGCTGAGATGCTGAAGCTGTCGCGCGGACTCGAGGGAATGGCCAGTTTCGGGTCCGGCCAGCAGCAGCAGCAGCAGACGATGACGACGACGGCGACGACGATGACGACCACCAGACCTGGGGCGATGTCTCAGAACCAGATGACGACGACGACGACGGCGACGACGATGGCGAACCAGCAGAGTCAGCATCATTATCACCAGCATCATCACTATCACTCACATCATCATCAGCAGCATCATCAGCATCAGCACCAAGCGCCTTCGCATCGACGCTGCAGCTTCCGTAATGGGTAAGGCACTTGATTGGTGTTATCATTTTTTTTAAGGCTCGTGGAATTTAGAATTTTTATTTAATGTTGGAGGTGATTTGGGTATTTTGTGAATTTTTTTTGGTGTTATTTTTCAGGTGATTAATGGGTAGTGATAAATCATTTTTAGTGTCAGCGGATGTGAAAAATCGAAAAGGAGACACTTGATGATTACTGTTATCATTTTTGTAAGATTTTCTTTGAATCTAATATTGTTTTTAAAATGAATGTTGAAAAACACTAATTTTGGGTATTTTGTTCAATTTTTGCTGTATTTTTTCAGGTGATTAATGGTTTGTGAAAAGTAATTAAAAAATGTCAGCAGGATGCGAAAAAGCGAAAAGGAGACACTTGATGATTACTGTTATCATTTTTATAAGATTCTCTTTGAATCTAAAATTAAAAAAATTAATTTTGGAAAACTCTTATTTGGGTATTTCGTTCAGTTTTTGCTGTAATTTTTCAGCTGATTAATGGTTAGTGAAAAATGATTAAAAAAAATTCAGCAGGATGGAAAAAAGCTTCGGAATCGAAGCGACGACGAATGAAAATTTCAGGTGAAACCCCCGAAGGTTCATAACCGTAGCGCTGAATTTTTTCGCGTCCGAGACGAACGCGGAGAGGAATAAAAACGCTCTCTCGATGCGCGCAATAAGCCGGAGACGAGGATATTGAAAATCAAAGAAGCCACCCGCGAGGCGTTCGCGACGAGAGACGATGCACCTGGTTATTTATTGTGTTGCGTAGCTCGACTCGCACAGCCGGAAATATTAATATCGAACGGAACCGGAGACAATGGTAGACGATTCGAAGATCCACCGACGAACGTACGAATTATCGCCAAAATATGACGAATTATTCGGCGACAATAATTGCGACGAACGTGGATAAAATCCGGACAATGAAGAATCCGAAGATGACAAAAAAAACCATCCCCGTTCAGTCATAATTTTCAGGCTTCATAATTGCGAAATCGTCCTCATTCATAATCCACGGATATCGACTCTCCGAAATTAAATTCTTATCGAATAAAAAATGGGAAAATCGACGAGGAAATTGGATCTGTAACAATGGAAAGCGTGAAAAATGTCTGATGTTGAAATTTGCTTCGTTAGAATGCAACGAAAATTTAAAAAGAATTATTCTATCGATTCTAAAAAATTATTATGACGATTATAATAACTTTTTATATCCAATACGATCCTTTGGATTCATTAGAATTATTATTTTTTTAATTTTCGTCGCTTTCCAACTTCAACCTTCAACACAATAAAAATTTAGTAGCGATGAAAAAAAATGATATAAAATCGTGCTCGGAAAATCTGGGGAAACGGATTGTTGCGAAGTGAGGAAAACGAGTGCGAAAACGACGTTGCGCAGCTGCGAAGAAAACCCGGCGCCGTATATTTCACTGCCTCATGCGGATAAACGTCAAAGCAAATGATATTCGTCGGTGGAGGAAGAGACGTGGAACTTCCGCGTTGGATTTTCGCCGGGCGGTACACACGTCTTTTTCGCTGCCCGTTACCACTGAAACGTCGGAGGGAAACTCTCCGACTGACGTTCTGTTTCATCTTCTGTGAAAGATGCGCGGTTTGCGTTGCAACAGAGACGGAGTGAGACAGATAGAGGCGAAAAAGAGAGACGAAGGAAAAGAGCTAAGTCTCTCTCTTTCGCATCGGCGAAGCTCGAAGATCCAATCGACGTCGACTGTCACGTCGAGACGACGTCGGAAGGATGGAAAAGTTTTTCGCGCCGATAAACAGCCGCCGACGGACGGACGACGGTTCGAAGCGTTACTTTCGCTACCGATTTTTCCCGCGCGGCTCAAACGAATCGCAACCGAGTCTCGCGAGTTACAGCTGTCGCGATTCCCGCGGCAGCAACGTTTCGTCGAGTACTCGGAAGGCTTTTTCGTCGTGCGACTCTCGCTTCCGGTTCTCCCCCCGAGGCGCGAGGGAAAAATATCTCTTCACCGGATGTATCCGAACGTCCGCCGAGGTCGGAAATATCGCCGGATTTAGACGCGAGAAGTCAGGGACTAAATATAGAATCTTCGACGACTCGACGGCTGCTGTTGAATAGGATAAAATAACTTTAAATCCTTCCACTGTTTCGCAAATACATTTTTTTTAAAGAAAAAAAATAAAAAAAAAAATTTGTTGAATAGGATAAAATAATTCCTTCCACTGTTTCGCAGATACATTTTTTTTTAAGAAAAAAAAACGTCAATATTTAAAAAAATATAATGTTGGAGTAATATAATTTGGGTATTTTGTTCAGTTTTTTTTTGCTGTGATTTTTCAGCCGATTAATGGTTAGTGAAAATAATTTTTTTTTAATTCGGTAGAATGCGGAAAAGTTTTGGAAATAAAGCGACGATGTCGAATGACGAATGAAACAAAAGTAGGATAAAATAATTCCTTCCACTGTATCGCGAACAAATTTTTTTTCAAAGAATAAAAAAACGTCCATATTAAAAAAAAATATATTGAAATAATATAATTTGGGTATTTTTTTCAATTTTTTTTGCTGTGATTTTTCAGGCGAATGGGTAGTGAAAATAATTTTTTTAATTCAGCAGAATGCGAAAAAGTTTTTGAAATAAAGCCGACGACGTCGAACGACGAATGAAAAAAATAGGATAAAATAATTCCTTCCAATGTTTCGCGGATACATTTTTTTTTTTTAAAGGGTCGATATTTTTTTCAGTATCTCAGTGCGACGCGAAATTGTAGGAATTACACGTGGTGAGCAGCAGCGACAAAACTTTCAGAAACTGCACCGAGCAAACTGTTTTTTAACGACATATCTTTTTTTTTTTCCCTCCCCGGTTCGTAATTCCGTGGAATCCTAATGGGGTGGCTGCCACCGCAAACAGCCGTCGAGGGGAGAGTCGACTCTCCGCGCGAGAAAGAGTCTCGGTCGGGTCATCCGCGAGCCCGGGAAGCCGAGTATAATAGCCGTAAAAAGAATAAGGGTTGATGTTTCGGATCCGCGAGGTTGCGCTCCAACCCCCCTACGAGCAACCGCGAAGCACTTTGTATTCCCGAGTGTATAGCGTCGTTAAAATTGGGCCATAAACGACTGTCATGGGACGAAGCGAGAGGATCTTGAAAGAAAAAAAAAAAAAGCAAAAAAAAGAGAAAAAAAAATAGAAGCAGATCGTGAGAAGAACTCCACCCCCGTCACTCGTAATTATAACAAGAAGGTCAAACGTTCGTCGTACGAAAAACGTTTTCCACCGACTTTTCTTCGGTTTTTGTCTCGCCCCTTGCATACATATTGCGCATTAAGATGTGTTGCTCTTATTTTTTTTTTTCTTTTTTTTTTTTCATCCCTTTGCTTTTCAATTCCCACGCGTTTCTTGGGTCTTCGGTACGGTGAACGAAAAAAAACCCACAGATGAACGAAGCGAGAGGCAAATAAAAAAAATTGAGAGGACAAATAAAAAAAATTAAAAGACTCAGACTCTAAGACGGCTGTTAAAAAAATAAAATAAAAACCGACCGATTTTTTTGTCTTTTTTTTTCATCCCTTCTCTTTTCAATTCCCACGCGTTTCTTGGAGTCTTCGATACGGTGAACGAAAAAACCCACAGATGAACGAAGCGAGAGGCAAATAAAAAAAATTGAGAGGACAAATAAAAAAAATTAAAAGACTCAGACTCTACGGCTGTTAAAAAAAATAAAAAAAGGTCGACCGATTTTTTTTTCATCCCCCTCAATGCGCATAAACGCGGGTATTATATGCATCGATACGCGTGCAAAATGCGATATCAATCTCGTGGATATTTCTGCACGATTCGTCGGCGGCGCGCCTCCGGCGGCGCTCTCGCCGCTTCTCATCGCAGCTAAAATAATATTCTCCGCATCGCGAGCCAGCCGACGGGGGTTGGTTATTGAATTCTCGTTGCAGCGTAATTTCGCTCTGCAGCGAAGATTGCATCTTTACCGCCTCGACTCCCTCCTCTTTCCATCCCCCCCACTTCACCCTTTCCCCCTGGAAGACATGCGCCTCGTGGCGGGTGGCATTATCCTCGAGAAATTCGCCGGAAATTCACCCCCCTCTTCTCAACCCCTCTGAGATTGCTCGTTTTGGCGAATAAATCTTGGAGTGCGCTAACGAAATCGCTGTCGCTCCGTTAAGTCGGGCTTATGAAAATCCTGGCCATGGTTTTCCGCCTGAGATTCAGCTGCTGCCTGATGGGCACACGATCATCGTTGAGCTTCATCCTTCAGGAGCTTTGGGAGGCTTCAGGAGCCTTCGGGAATTTTTGGAAGCCTTATGGAGCTTCTAAGAGCCTCCGGAAATTTTTTAGGAGTATTCAGGAGCTTCCAGGAGCGTCCAGAAATGTTTATGAGTCTTCTGAAGCTTCCAGGAACCTTCAGGAATTTTTGGGAGTATTCAGGAGCTTCCAGGAGCGTCCAGAAATGTTTATGAGTCTTCTGAAGCTTCCAGGAACCTTCAGGAATTTTTGGGAGTATTCAGGAGCTTCCAGGAGCCTTCAGGAATTTTTCAGAGTCTTCTGGAGCTTCCAGGAACCTTCAGAAATTTTCGGGAGTCTTCAGAAGCTTCCAGGAGCCTTCAGGAATTTTTCAGAGTTTTCTGAAGCTTCCAGGACCCTCCAGGAATTTTCAGAAGCTTTCAGAAGCTTCCAAGACCCTCCAGAAATTTTCGGAAATCTTCAGAAGCTTCCAAGACCCTCCAGAAATTTTCGGGAGTCTTCAGAAGCTTCCAAGACCCTCCAGAAATTGTCACAAGCCTTCTGGAGCTTCCAAAACCCTCCAAGAATTTAACAAAAACCTTCAGCAGCTTCCAGGACCCTCCAGAAATTTTCGTGAGTCTTCAAAAGCTTCCAGGACCCTCCAGGAATTTTCCGCAGCCTTCAAAAGCTTCCAGGACCCTCCAGAAATTGTCACAAGCCACCAGAAGCTTCCAAAACGCTCCAAGAATTTTACAGAAACCTTCAGCAGCTTCCAGGACCCTCCAGGATCTTTCCAAGTGTCGCAGAAATATTTCCCGGATGTTGATAGCACCCAACGCGCCTGTAAAGATGATTAGCCGTGGCAAACGAGCCCAACCCTTGACTTACCTGAAACAGAAAAATAAAAAGCCTCGGGTGAGAAAATTACTGGCATTTGCGAATGAGGAAAAAGTAGAAAATACGGCGACAGAGACATTGCTATCCCGCGGGAAAACAACCACCCGGTGGAAAACTATCCCACGGGGAAAACTACCCCCTTTATCATCGCCGCGGCGGCCGGGAGCCACCTCGAACCTCATAAAACTTTCTCAATAAACGCGGGACACACCATACGACATCCCCTCCCCCCCCCCTCCCCTTTCCTGGGTCGCGACTCGCGACTCGTTTTCCAGGCGCTTCCGGACTCTGCAGGACTCGCGATAAATATGAGGCACACCAACCCCATCGCCAACCCCCTATGCACTCCCCCCCCCCCTACCCCCACCCCTGAATTTCGAATCCTGGAGGCGAAAAAAAAATGTATTTATTTTCCTCTCCTCCAGGACTCGAAAAAATGTAAAAAAATACATTAAAATAAAGAGGCACGCTTTTTTTAATGCAAAAAAAATACATTAAAGTAAAGAGGCGCGCTTTTTTAATGCAAAAAAATACATAAAAAAAAGAGGCACCCTTTTTTTAATGCAAAAAAAAATACATTAAAAAAGAGGCGCGCTTTTTTTAATGCAAAAAAAATACATTAAAAAAAGAGAGGCGCGCTCGTTTGACCCATAGAGCCTTAAATCGCAATTACAAAGTTGCTCTCACGTTTCTCGCGACAAAATGCGACGAGAGAAACGCGAGAACCGCGACTCTATCCTTGTAACCCAGGAACAATCGTCGTCTCCGAGTCGTCGCGCAGTTTCCGCGCGGATTAAGCGTCGCCGACGAGGACAATGCGAGAATTCGTCGACCCGAATGTCTTCGCTGCGAATTTTGTCGCCTGAATGTGGTGGAATTTTCTCGCGAGACAAATTCAATGCCAGGCGAAATTATAGAAAAACAAAGACGCCAGAAAAAAAAGAAAAAAAATTAATGTAATGGAAAACGCGTCGAGGGTCAAAGAGCAATCGCTGGGATTGGCCGTCGGAATTTAACTAAAAAAACAGGAATTTTCACGCGACACAAATTCAATGCCAGGCGAAATATTCTATATTTCTTATCTATGTAAAAACTATAGATATTCTATATTTCTTATCTATGTAAAAACTATAGATAAGACGCTAAAAAAAAAAAAAAAAAAAGAAAAAAATTAATGTAATGGAAAACGCGTCGAGGGTCCAAAGAGCGATCGCCGGGATAAGCCGCCGGAATTTATATTCCAACGTGCGTGAAACAGCCGCCAAAATCGTCGATAAATTATTCACGCGCGTCGAGCCGGCCAAATGTTCCCGCGGGAATAGAAATCGCCGGGCAATTCGCTCTCCTATTATTTTAACACGCCTCGCGGCGTCGTCCGGCACCCGAAATATAACAACAGCCGTAAATTTCCGTTCTGTCGTTTCCGTCTGCCGCGCGTCCGCCATACACGGATGTTATTTACCCCCCCCCCCCCCCCCTCCACCCCTCCTGTCGATTATTATAATATTTATAACAGGGTCATTATTGACTCCCGGACTCGACTGATAATATTTCACGTCGGGGTTTTATCATCAAATCAGCCGGTGTAACAACGCGACTCGGCGTGAATAATGCGCCGAATTTAATCGCCGGAAATTTATCATCCCTGATTGAAATTCCGCAGGGGAGGGAAAGAGGGAAGAGTAACAGGAAGGGGTGGAAGGGTTGGGGAAGCAGGGGAGGAAAATCCGGAGACAGGAAACGCGTTGCAGCGTCGACGTCAACTTCCTATCTGCGACAACAGCAACAACGTCGGACTGACGAAGACTGATTATTATTCGGATGATTATTTGGAAGCGGAAGGGTTGCACATCGAATCCGGTTTGATGAAATTGGGACAACGGGAAAAAAAAATACAAAATAATTTTTTTAAATGGTATAATAATACAATAATAACAATAATAATAATAAATTATAATAAAAGTATAGCAAACGAAATGGAATACAAAATGGAGAGAGAGGGAAGGAGGGGTCCTCCCCCTTTTATTATTATTATTATTTTATTATAATATCATTTTTTTTAAATTTATTTGTATTATTTTTCTCGTTGTCCCAACTTCGTCCAAAAATGATTTTATAATAAAATAATATTAATAATAATAATAATAATAATAATAATAATAAAACTAAAAGTATAGCAAACGAAATAGAATACAGAATGCAGAGAGAGAAGGAGAGGTCCTCCACCTTTTATTATTATTATTATACCATTTTTTAAATTATTTTGAATTATTTTTCCCATCGCCCCAACTTCATCCAAACATGATATAATGATAAAATAATAATAATAATAAAAGTATAACAAACGAAATGGAATACAGAATGGATAGAGAGAGGAAAGGGGGAGGAAGTGCCATTTCCGAAGACGCCCGGCGTGTACACACGAAAACCGCGTTATATTAGCGCTTTGTCGATGCAGCCGCGGTCGTTTACTTAGTCAACTGCCGTCACGTCGCGACCGAGAGTTTCGACGTCGAAGAGGAAGGAGAGAGAGAGGGCGTTGGAGGCTCCTTACGTCGCCCACGGCTGACCCTTTGAGTTAGCTCTTTGAATGTTGTGTGCAGTGCCAAAGTGCAGTTCCATATAACGACGAGACACGTTAATGTCGTTGCGGCTGCGGTGGCAAAGCTGAGGGTGAATTTCGGCAGTGGATGATGCGGTGGTTGTAGGTGGACAGGACCAAAAGTCCAAGTCACTTCAGGGAAGACAGGATTCGGGACATCATCTGGGTTAGCCTCTTCAGGACTCTTCCTAACTTTTTAATTGACTCGGTTGAAGACACTTTGCCATCTTTTCACCGAATCGGAAGTCTTCAGTGACCAATCCAGGTTTTTCCAGGCAAACCAGAACTCAGCAGGTCTTCCGGGTTAGCTTCGTCGTCAGGAAGAGGCCTTTTTAGTTGACTCAGTCGAAGACACTTTGCCAGCAAAAATTATTTGAATCCAGAGTCTTGGCTCTTTGGCCAAAGTCCAAACTGACGTTTTACCGGATTTCAGGACTCCTAAAGATGCTGTTTGTCCTTGGATGCAGGGATGAGGGAGTGGACCCTTGACCCTTGACCCTCCCGGGAGGTCAAAGAGAATCAGGGTCGACGTGTCGAACAAGCAGCCGATTCTGTTTGCCAAGCACTTGGCCCTGTCTTTCGTTTTTCCCCATCGACGATTATCCTCAAAGTGGCAGCAATGGTCTTTAGCCAAGACTGCCACCTCTTTCGACCTTTCGCCCTTGTCTTCATTCGCAGGGAGAAAAATGTTTCACAGTTGGATGCACGAACCCAGTCGACCCTTCTTTGCCACTTGAAAGCCAAGGACCGTTCAGCATTGGGCCAACGTTTTTCCAATTAGTCGACGATAAGAGGCACCCACTCTAAAACCAATATAGTTGGGAGCCCTGATAACAGCAGCAAAGGCCTCTCCTTCCCTTTTCCTTCATCCCTGTTTTTCCCCTTCGAAGATATCTTCCTTCCAGCACTCGGTTTCCTCTTCCAATGAAAACGTCGTCCATATTCGACGCCTCGTCCTCCAATCGTCGTCCCTAGTCCTGTATCTTCGATTGTCCCGAGGACTCTCGATTGTTCGAGGGTCGAAGGAATTCTTCGCTTTGACGGATCGAGAGGATCTCCTCTCCGCCCATCATTCAAGCCGAGGGATCTCCGTCGCAAGCCGAGTAATCGAATTTTTTTCCAGAAAAAAAAAACCCACAGCCTCTCGAAGCATCGACCCTGCACAACACTGCACATTCTGAGCCATTGTACGGTTCCCTTCGCCTTCTTTCGCAGTATAGATGCAGCTCGCATCGCTGAGGAGTTGGCTGGATGCTCGTCGAGAGGGGTTCAAGTGGCTGCCTGGGAGTTTGCAACGAGAAATAACAACCATCGTTGCCAGGATCCGATACACTTTTTCCTCCAAGCAACTTTTTCGTTTTTTTTTTTTCTTCAAGGCTTTCTGCTTAGCTTCTTATTTTTCTCCACCGATCTGAAGTGATGTTTTTTTGCTTGTCTGGCAGAAGCGGTGAGAGCAGCGACTCGAGTTCGAGGATGAGCCTCTCGATGACCCAGGACGAGCTGTGTCCGCCGAATCGTTGGCGTCATCGTCGCCGAGCTTCGACCTACAATGAGGCGCATTTGGAACGAGCGGACACGACGACATCGTCGCCGAAGGCGCCGCGGAAGCGATCGTTCAGCTTTCACGAGTCGACGCTTCTGCGCAGACAGCTGCAGGATCATCATCAGGATCATCAGCAGGATTCGAGCTGGACGAGTCCGAGTCTCGAGGACGCTAAGGATCAGATGCGGAGGAGGGTTTTGGATAAGGATGGCGAACTGGTGCTTCCACCTCCGTGCACGTGTCCTTATTTTGGGGAATCGTCGAGGCAACCTCCGCCACAGCCTTCCAGCGAAGTCGTCATCGTGTCCAGCGATACACTTAAGCCTATCGGCAGGAATCTTGATATGGGACTTTTGGGCAGAGTGGCACAAAAAGGTGGCGAAGCGAGGAATTATGATGGCACGAGCAGCGTCGTCACGTGGCGAGGAGGCAGACGAGGCTCCAGTATAGGTAAGTCGACATCCAGGATGACCTTGTCTTTAGGTTGGATGATGGTCCATTTGGGTTTCTTCAGTTTGGATTTTGTTGCATTTGATTTAGGAAGATCCTTCTAAAAAAAAAATCGAGTTGAAGTCATTCGGACATCTTATATGAAAAAAAACCTTGGAAAAAACAATTATCCTTTACTGATAGCTGAAGGTCATCCAGATGATGACCTTGTCTTCAGGTTGGGTGGTCCATTTGTCTTTCTTCAGTTTGGATTTTGTTCCATTTGATTCAGGAAGATCCTTCTAAAAAAAAAACGAGTTGAAGTCATTCGGACACCTTATATGAAGAAAACCTTGAAAAAAACAATTGTCCTTTACTGATAGCTGAAGGTCATCACCCAGGCGATGACCTTGTCTTCAGGTTGGGTGGTCCATTTGTCTTTCTTCAATCTGAATGTTGTTCCATTTGATTTAGGAAGATCCTTCTAAAAAAATAGTTGAAGTCATTCGCACCTTATGTGACCTTGAACAATTGTCTTTTACTGATAACAGGTCTCTCATGTTATCTAATTGTCATCCGTTTGAACCAAATCAGACACTGACTCAGGATTTTCTCTTGGTTTTTTTTTTTTTTAGGCAGCACCAGGACCATCCTGGCGCCTTCAAGGCCAACGCCTCTTCGCCGAGCAGCGACGATGCGCGCCCACAACGGCCAAGCGACCTTGGCAGCCAAAAGCAACTCCTCATCTCCATGTCTGCTGAGGTACTCCGGCGCCGTGAGGACTCATCACTCGCGTACGTCGAGCGTCGTGTCACGCAACAGTTCACGCCATGGTCGGATCATCAGACTCGAGCAGAAGGCGACGAAAGTGCTGGGCGTCGTGTTCTTCACGTTCGTCATACTCTGGGCGCCATTTTTCGTCCTGAATCTCGTGCCAGCCGTGTGCTCGGATTGCGAGAAGCGCATCGATCGCAAGATTTTCGATCTTGTCACGTGGTTGGGCTACGCGAGCTCGATGGTCAATCCGATATTCTACACGATATTCAACAAGGTGTTCAGACAGGCGTTCAAAAAGGTGTTGCTGTGCCGGTACAGGAATCAAACGTGGCGGCCGACGAGATAGGCCGGGTCCGGGCGACCCGAGCTCGTCGTCTCCAGAGTCTGATGACGTCGTCTTCGAGCCGCCGAATTGTTAATTGGATACGGACATGTTTTTTTTTGTAAGGATAGGCGAGAAAAAAAAATGGCAGGAATGACCTGAGGCTGAATGTGTCTCTTTGTCTCTCTCTCTCTTTCTTTCCCTAAATCATTAAAGTCGAAAAATCCTAGATGACTGCGACAGGAAGATAAGAAAAATACATTGAAACCATTCGAGGCGACACAGAATCGCCTCTTCTCTGCGTCCAGGATGAAATTGAGGCGCAAATGTCTTTTTCATTGCCTTCGTTCCGACGGTTAAAGTTGTTGTCTTGCAAAGAGGATTTTACGTTGACCCAGAAGGTGTGGGAATCTGCTGGAATTTATGAGCTGCGGTGACTAAGACCTGGTGTCTTAGTTGAAATGGAACGTTCGAAGGCTTTATTCAGTAGCATATTAAATGGTCCCCTGTGAAGTTGAATGAAGGAATACGAAGATATTGGCTCCTGGTGCAGCTTCCAACGTCATGGATGCTACTATAAATGTCGTTCCAGAAGACAAACCATGTAACAACCATGTAACAACCATGTAACAACCATATAACAACCACGTAACCCAGTCCCGGTCTTCAGGAACCGACGTAACCCAGTCCTAGTCTCCACAAACCGACGTAACCCAGTCCCCAGAGTCTCCAGGATGATCAAGCTCTTCCGATTGCATCGTTTCCCGACTCTGTTCTGACGACGAATGGAGATCAAGCGATCCCTACTTACATCACCGTTGTCATCTGTCTCCTTGATGCTTAAAGTGCGCTTTCCTCGAAACAGGAGAAGCGCAACTTGTTGGGGACGCCACACACACAGCGTAATACCAGGCGTTGGGGGTATTATATGTGCATCTAGTTATGCACGTACTTCAGAATAGATAGAGGACCGAGGACCGAGGAGTATTTGCATACACGAGAGTTACGTTCACCACCCTCCATCCTTCCCACCATAAAGAGGAGGAGGAGGAGTATGGGGATGAAGGATGGGGTAGGTAAGCGAGAAAGTTCACAGGGTGGCCCCAAGAAGACTTGGCCAGACCTAAAGGGACAAGAGAGGGAGACAACGATGACGATCCCCTGCAACGCACCTTCAGTTTCCTTCAGTTTCAACACTCGCCACGAGGGGATTGAAGGGGTCGCTTGCATACGAACCGCCAGAGTCACGAGTGCGTTATTTCAACCCCAAAAGTTCCACGAGTACCGAGAGTCACGTACGGAGCGAGCGCAGCGGGCGGATCGATCATCGGAGAGGACACCACTGATGGCGGAAAAATGGACACGTGACTAATGACGGAATGAGGGACTATTCCAGAATTGTTCTTCAGTATTTTGTATTTCTGACAATTACTATTGATTCTGTTGATACTGACGTAAATTTATGAATGCTGCTGTATCGAATGTTGAGAAAATCAAAATAGAGGCGATTAAGGGAAAAAGGAAGAGAGAGAGACTGGTCCAAAAATGAGAATCAACAATTATTGACAAAACCTAATGTTCACCAAAATGGATGGGTAGAATTTTGTGGATAGTGTTTGGCTATATAGCGAAATTTACTCAATGCGTGACATGGATATGCAGTCGTCATTGGAAACAGGACTCTGAACCCAACGGATCTACAGGAACTGGATGATCCTGGAATCATTTGGTTACGATCGACGGTCGTCATCAGAGTCACGTCACGATTCGGCGATGGTGAAACTTGGCCCAGAGGCTCAATCACTCGGTGAACCGGGACTCTGTTTATGACCTGAACTGAGGGGGGTTGTTTCCAACCCCCTTCCAACCCCGAAGGGGGGACTCGTTGTCCTCCTCCCACCCCTTCATCCGTTGTCTGATGGAAACGAGGGAGATACGAGCCGCCCGCTCGTATCACGCTCGACGTTTTCGACTCTCGACAGGAGCAAACGACGAGGACGGTCGTTTTGAAGAGACCGTTAAAGGACCTCGACACGCCGAATGGCGTTATCGAAGGGTCGCGCTTGTTACAGGAATTTCACAACTGTGTTCGGCGATGAAATCACAGGTATCAATCATTTTTCGCGGCAACCGCGAAACGTTGTTTCTGTTTGATGGGATTGACGTATCTGTACAAAAGAAAAAAAATCGCTACGTTGTAAAACTGTGGAGGAACTTGTAACTGTAAAAAGGGGGTGAAAAATCGCGAGCGAACAATCTTTTTGATAGAAACGTATCGACTGTTAAAAATATTCGGCATAAGCTTCAACTATGAATAAAAAAGAAGCCTGTTAAATAAACTGGTGTATTTAATTTATCGCAAGTGGAACGTTGAGTTACAGGATTTTTTACTGAATCCCATAATTAGGAAATTTGATAGAAAATTGATTAAGAAAATTTGAAATTTTTTTCCACGTGTGATAAATTCGATACGCCAGACGACGAATCGAATTTCCAGTCGCCACCGTTTGTCCCGCTTCGGATTTATATTGTTATTTGTAAATCGGAAATAGAATCGTAAGATAAGGTGCTAAATATATTTAAGGTGTATCGATAAACGATAGGAAAAAAAAACTGTGGCGCGTTGTAATAGATGGGAGAAAAAAAACTGTATTAAATGACTTAGCGATAACGAAAGGGGAGTGCTTATCGCCTGGGACACAATCGTCCCAGCTGGGCGAGGGTCGTCTGTCGGTGACGCGACGAAACAGTCACTGGGACACAAACCACAACACACGGAAAGATAAGTGCGACAGTGGCCGATGATAACAGCGACGAAAAGTGTAATAATAATAATAATTTAACTGTCGCTTATTACGGTCTAATTTAAGTCACGTGACACGAGCGACACGAGTCGAGCTGATTGGGGAGAACCTACGCTTATACGATTAGCAATTAAATGTAAATTAGTAAAACGTTGACGAAATTGTAAAAAAATATATAAGACGAAAATCCTGTCGCGATTTTTTTCGTTTCGATTTTTTTTGTTATTTTTCCCTTCATTCGAAAAAAATTCGAAAAAATCGGGGGTGGTACCCAAACGTCGCTGATAATTGCGACGTTCATGCCCGCGGCAAAATTCGAGCGGATAGGCGTTGTGTGCGGACATAAAGCAATTAAATGTAAATTAGTAAAATGTTGACGAAATTGTAAAAAAATATATAAGACGAAAATCCTGTCGCGATTTTTCTCGTTGCGATTTTTTTTTTTTTTGTTGTTTTTCCCTTCATTCGAAAAAATTCGAAAAAAATCGGGGGTGGTACCCAAACGTCGCTGATAATTGCGACGTTCATGCCCGCGGCAAAATTCGAGCGGATACGCGTTGTGTGCGGACATAAAGCGTGGAAACGCAGTGCGTTTCGCACCCCTTCGAACATGTTTACCAGTCGCTCCGGCGCGTGTTATCGGTACGAGGAGCGCCTCGGCCCACGCGTCGCGTATATAAATCGAGCGTTCGCGTGTGCGTGCCGAGGGGTGGAGGAGGAGAGGGAGGAGGGAGGAGGTGTTGCATTGTACGTCGTGTAAATAAAATCTCTTCGTATCAAGGGTGCTTTGGGGCGTACACGTAATTGCCTATCCCCGTAAATTCCCCATGAATATTCGCGCCCACACAAGAGGCGGGAATATATGCAGTGGGGGGGAGGTGAAGGAGAGGGGAGGGAGATGCGTCACGTTGGCCTAACTCAACGCGAGAACTCGAAACCGCTTCGGTGCTGTGCGAATAAATAATGCTATGTTTTGGATCATACAAATTAATTATTTTTGATTTACCATTGTTGTCGATATAACTCGGGTTCTGATTGGTCGAGGGCCGTGACGACCGACAGTTTTTGTTGAACAGCGCGAGATTTGACAGTTTGTCGTGATGAGCGCTTGCAGCACTGTTTAACCTACGGTGACCTCGATTTGGGCGGTTTTCGGCCCGGCGGCCAGATCTACGATTTCTGACAAACTGTTCGGCCAAAAATTTTTTTTTTCAAAATCAACTAAAAAAGGGTTGTAACCAGTGTTTTCAGGGGTAGAATATGCGACTTGAGAACGATGGTATAGGTTAAAAGTCGATATTTTGAAAAAATAAATTTCGTGACCCCGATTTGGGCGGTTTTCGGCCCGGCGGCCAGATCTACGATTTCTGACAAACTGTTCGGCCAAAATTTTTTTTTTTTCAAAATCAACTAAAAAAGGGTTGTAACCAGTGTTTTCAGGGGTAGAATATGCGACTTGAGAACGATGGTATAGGTTAAAAGTCGATATTTTGAAAAAATAAATTTCGTGACCCCGATTTGGGCGGTTTTCGGCCCGGCGGCCAGATCTACGATTTCTGACAAACTGTTCGGCCAAAAATTTTTTTTTTCAAAATCAACTAAAAAAGGGTTGTAACCAGTGTTTTCAGGGGTAGAATATGCGACTTGAGAACGATGGTATAGGTTAAAAGTCGATATTTTGAAAAAATAAATTTCGTGACCCCGATTTGGGCGGTTTTCGGCCCGGCGGCCAGATCTACGATTTCTGACAAACTGTTCAGCCAAAATTTTTTTTTTCAAAATCAACTAAAAAAGGGTTGTAACCAGTGTTTTCAGGGGTAGAATATGCGACTTGAGAACGATGGTATAGGTTAAAAGTCGATATTTTGAAAAAATAATTTTTGTGACCCCGATTTGGGCGGTTCTCGGCCCGGCGGCCAGATCTACGATTTCTGACAAACTGTTCGGCCAAAAATTTTTTTTTCCAAAATCAACTAAAAAAGGGTTGTAACCAGTGTTTTCAGGGGTAGAATATGCGACTTGAGAACGATGGTATAGGTTAAAAGTCGATATTTTGAAAAAATAAATTTCGTGACCCCGATTTGGGCGGTTTTCGGCCTGGCGGTCAGATCCACGATTTCTGACAAGCAAAACGACAAATTTCTTTTTTTTTAAATCAACTAAACAAGGGTTTTTTAGTTGCGATTTACCCTTTTAAAGCTTTTTAAGAGCACAGCAGTGCAAAGGTATCTTGATTAGCCTAGTATTAAAAAAAGAAGCTAAGGGAAGCAAATAAGTAAAATAGTTAGAAAAATTTGATTGAATAGCATATTTTTAAAAAAATTGTATAAGGAAGCAGAAATCACTGAGTTGAAATTGGAGACAGAAAAATCCAATGGGAATCTGGTTTAGGTGGTAATTTCCATCGCTATCGACACGCGCGACCCCTTAAGCAGTATGGACGGTGAAAAGAAAAATGAAGAAGACATTCGGCATTCGAATACTGAGTTCGTTCACTCTCGGCCGGTAAAGCAGAGAGGGATGAAGGAAGAGAAAGGAGTTGAAAGACATACAGAGAGAGAGCTCGTTTTCCGCGACAAACGCGAGTCAACCCTCCGCGCCGGTGAGATAAGGGTTCTTGTGGCGACGGTTCTCTCGCCCAGCGTCAAAGAAGCGGCAGTTATAACTGCGAAAGGTGAAGTTTCGATAAACACCCTCCGGGCTCTTCCTTTCTCTTTGATTCCAACCTCACGAATGCGGTTTCCTCATCCTTCCTCTTCCCTCTTCCTGTTTCTCATCTCCAACCTTCGAAACAAGAGCTGATTCTCGTTTGCGAAAAATCACAATTTTCATCAGCCACAGCGTTGCTTTTCAGAAGGGATGAAACACAGCACAAGGGTTGATGGAATTATTCCCTTTCCTTGGTCTTAGGTACACAAAACCTGAATGTAAGCTTTTCCACCCCCAACTCTCATTGTTTCCAGGCCGGAAAATATATACCAAAGGGGAGGGGGTGAAAAGTAGAGGCGGTTAAATTATCGTCAACCGTAACGAGAAACGCGTCGATTGTGCGACTCGGACGTTGGTTGAGAGGAAAGGGAGGAAAAAGTAGTGGAGAGGAAGGGGAGGAAAAATAGAGAACGGAAATAAAGCGAAAACAAGGCGCCCCTCCTGTTCCTCCCTGTGTTGAATGGGTGGTTGGAGGCGGCGGTGACCCACTGCGTAAATAGTCGTTGGTAGGGGGGTGGAGAGGGAAGAGAGGCAATGGCAGAGAGCAAGGAGCGTGTAGTATTATGCAGCGATGTCGACTGTTGAATGCAGTCGCGCTGTTTATCGTCGTATCGCGGTGGCTGCAGCCGAGAGAACGAACCGGAAGGTTACCACTCGGCGCAAGCAGCATCAACACTGAGGGTTGGAGAACCGTTCCGGACGAGTTTGCCAAGTCTGCCCGGAGTGCTCCGGAGTTTTGCAAACGAGTAGCTGAACCGTTTCGTCGTCGTTCGTCGTCGAGACGATTCACAAGCATTTTGCAATTAACTCGCGAGGCGAGGCCATCAGCAATTCTTACGGACTCGTTTGGGACTCTTTTGGACTCGGGACTCGTCGACGGGTCGACTGATAAGACCTAAGATCCAGGAAACTGGTCCACAGTCTAAAGTTGATCTTTCGATTGGTCCAAAAATTTCAAAGAGTCGTCCGAAGTCGTTTCGCAACTAATTCACGAAACATAAAAAAAAATTCCGGACTCGTTTGGACTCTTTTGGTCTTATCAGTCGACGGTTCGACTGATTAGACCTAAGGTGGAAACCAGGAACTGGTCCACAGTCCAAAGTTGGCATTCCAATTGGTCCGAAAATTTAAAAAAGTCGTCTAAAGCCATTCGAAGTCGTCAAGTCGTTCAAGGTCGTCCAAATTCGTTCCTAAGTCGTTCAAGGTCGTCCAAAGTCGTTCCTACAGGTGCCAATTTCCAGAATAAGTTTTCCCTACAAACAGAAGAAACAATTCCATCATCTAAGCACGTAATTCACCTCAAATTAATTTTACCAGCACTGAGAGTCGACGGAATGTCCGAAAGGGAGTTCGGATATGTTTGAGGACCGTTTCGAATCTGTACAATCCGGTTGTCGGGCGACTGGGTTCGAGCTTGACGACGCTGATGAGCTGATTTTCCACCCTTCGAGATTCCGCGCACGTGTGGCCGAGCGTGTATATCACGGGATCGCGGGGTATATGTATTCTCGTTGTGTATGTACTACGGTTGGGTATTATACACCGTGGATAGTGGCTGCCACGGGTCCTCCTACCCCATCCGCCATGTCTGCCCGTATGATTCGGCGGACGCATCAGGCGCAGCATTGTTCCCAAACGGATCGTTTCATGGGTCGTCGCGGTGTGTAGCGCTTCGTGAAACGTGCACGTCGAGAGAGACGGAGAGATATGGAGGAGATTGGGTGGAGGAGAAAGCGAGAGACACAGATAGAGGAAGAAAGTGAGGGACACAGATAGAGTGAGAAAGTGAGAGACACAGGTAGAGGAAGAAAGTGAGAGACACAGATAGAGTGAGAAAGCGAGAGACACAGATAGAGGAAGGAAGTGAGAGACACAGATAGATGAAGAAAGCGAGACAGAGAGAGATGGAGATAGAGTGAGGAAGTGAGACACACAGAGAGAGAGAGAGAGAGGAAGAAAATGAGAGACAGAGAGAGACAGAGCAGCCCAGGGCGACGCGATGTCCGCTGTACCGAGCTATTTCCACCCTTCTGCCATTCGCTGCCGCCACTGATACTGTCCACCCTACCGAAGACGGTGCATCGCCACGTTCGCCCAGAGCTTTCCGTGCCACGGGGCTTGATCATTGTCTCGTTTGGCTCGCTTGCTACTCGCAACCAACCACTTTGCCCGGTGTCTCGTCCCACACCGTTGGTACTTATCCCTCTGAGCGTGGACCATTTCGAGCTGGTTTCACACGGCCATTCAGGGGCAGACATGAATTTGGATTCGGAATACGTGGGACAATCTCGTTTGACTTTGAATTCGAAACAGTTCAGAAGTTGCGAACTGAAACAGTTCAGTACTCGACCCTGCAAAATATATTTTTATTTAAAGGTCAATTAAATTCTGAAAAATTAGACCAGGGGTCAAAATTCAATCTCAAAGATCCTACATTTTATATGAAATTAAACTAAGATCATAGAATGGATAAAACAAATCCTTCCAATCCCAACGAAGGCTCCAACGATTATTTTTTTATTTCACCAAATTAAATCGCCAGTTACTCCACCCTAAAAAATATATTTCAATTTGAAGATCAATTGAAACTCAGAAAAATTAGATCAGAGGTCAAGATCCAATCCCAACGATCCCAAAGTTTATATAAACTAAACTAACATCACAGAATGGATAAAACGAATCCTTCCAATCGCAATGAAGGCTCCTACGATTTCGTTTTATTTTTTATTTCGCCAAACAGCGATAATAAATTACCAGCCCCGACGTTCGTTTCTCGAAGCGACGTTGCGTCGGATTTTCCAGGCTGTATACGAGGCTCCTCGGACGTGGATTACGTACCAATTGCGGAATCTCCCCTGACCCGGCGCTGCACGGGAAGAGAGGCAGCAGCCAAGCCCGGGCCAATCTCCGCCTGCGAACTGGTACAACGTGGTCCGGAGTGGTCCGAACGGCGTTCGAATCACCCCGGGCGGAGCGGCGGCGGGTTGAGGTATTCGATGCGCCCATTACGATGCGCCCTGGAGCCAATCAGCATCGAGTGCGATCGAAACTGCATAAGGATGAAGCAGCCGCCGGTGGTTGCTGCTGCTGCTGCTACTGCTGCTGAGCCGATGCTGCTGAGCCTGATGCCGCTGATGCTACTAGAGGGCTGCAGCTACGGATAAGCTGATACCGAGTCGGGTAATGCCTAGGTGCACTTGCGGATCGAGTTGAAATCAGGCGTGCCAAGCCGACGGATACCGGAGCACCCTACACAGTCCGATCGTTGAGCACATCGACTGGACGATGGGGAGTAGTCGGCTGGGACGATGGTTTAGGCTGCTTCGAGGCGAAGGAGACGACGAAGACGATGACGAAGACGACGAGCTTCGAAGCAGGATCGATTATTATCGACTGGACGTTGGAGAATCGACTGGGACGATGGTCAGGTTGGTCTGAGGCGAAGGAGACGACGAAGACGATGACAATGTTGAAGATCCCCAAAGCAGAATTGGTTATTATCGACTGGACGATGGTCAGACTGCTCCGAAGCGAAGGAGACGACGAAGACGATGACGACGACGACGATCTCCAAAGCAGGATCGATTATTATCGACTGGACGATGGTCAGACTGCTTCGAGTCGAAGGAGACGAGGAAGACGACGACAATGATGAAGATCCCCAAAGCAGGATCGGTTATTATCGACTGGACGATGGTCAGGCGAAGGAGACGACGAAGGCGATGACGACGACGAAGACGACCTCTGAAGTTGGGTCGATTATTATCGACTGGACCAAGTCGCGAAATTCAATCTGCTGGAAACTGGTCCGAAGGCTTCCGGGATGGCTGATGATCGGTGGAACACGCGCGAAAAAAATCCTCGATAACCACCGATACATTCACCGATACTTTAGACTCCGATACTTCAATCTGTAACTGGTCCCCTTTTCACCTGAATCGTCGACGAAGCAGAATTATATTTTATCGGCCGGGATTTTTTTATTGAACGCTGCGATTGGTCGCAGCTTCTGCGGATTCGAGATAAGTTGGAGAACCGAAACCTGGGATTTTTTATAGGGGTACTTAAAATTGATGTAACTGGTGTTTGTCGTCGAGGAAACACTGAGAGTCGAGGATGGAAAATTCGATATCCCGAAGGAGGAAGAAATTTGAGACGTGAGCCTCGGTCGTTTGGGGTGGAAAACCACCCTTGTGACCCCAAATGACCCTCGTTTGGAGTCGAATGACGACGGAATTACGGTCGTTTCGGGTCACTTTTCATCGAAGAAAAATGATAAAACCTTGGATTTTTTTTTTTTTTTTTTTAAGAATATTTCTTTTCTTCATTCTTCGTGTAATGTAATTTAATTCGCTTCAGAGGTTTCTACGGTGAAGTCAAAGTGGTTTGTGCACTTTGGCGAACGCGCAAGAAGCACCCTTCCCCCACTACCTTTATCCACGACATTTGGGATATTTCGCGGCAAAGCGGATATTGGTTTTTTCCTCCCCTTTCTCCAACCCCCAAACCCCACCCCCCCCACCCCAGAATAGGCGGCATAGAGCATTTCCAGCGCTGTCGAAACGCGAAGACTGCATCGACGAGAAACACACGCGGGACACACAGAGGGCCAAATGAAATTCGCCGATGCGCGCCGAGGATCGAACCTGCCGCCGCCCCTTCCGCTCTCCACGTCCCGGCGTCGAGTGTGTAATATTTCACGACTAAACTCCATCGAAGTCCGCGAGCTGCTGCTGCTGCAGCTGCTCGAAACTTTGGGAGTGTGGGAACTGTTGGTCGGCCAATTACCGATAGACTTTATCGGATTATTGATACAAAAGTTCGCTCCGTTCAAATTCGAACTGCCACGTATTGAGCGGTGGCTGCGAAAAGTTTCCCCCTTTTTTCATTTTTTAATTACGTAAAAAAAAAATCGTTTTTTGCGTTTTTGACGTTGAATTTTTTATTTTTTGGGTAAATATCGGTGGTTTTTGGAATCGGCGGAAAATTTCCCATCGGATAGGGTTTTCAAAGTTTGCGAAATTGAAAATTTTTTTTTCATCAAATTTTGGGAAAAATGGCAAGGGGTACCCCTTCTAAAAATTTGCGATTTTTGAGGGTCGACTTTGAAATTCTGTGAAAAATTGAAAAATCGAGATATCGCGTTCCGCCTTGCGGCATTCTCTTCGTTGAAGAGTCTTCTTTCGAATGCAAAAAGAAAATCCCGATTATATTGATCCAAAGAAAAATTACACCGATTTTAGTAAAGTGCCAAAATTGGGAAAAAGTGAAAAATCGTTTTTCGCCTTTTTCTCCTAAAATTTTTTATTTCTCGGGCAAAAACCGGTCATATTTGGAATCAGCGGAAAATTTCCCATCGGATAGGGTTTTAAAACTTCGTTAAATCGAAAATTTTTTTTTCGCCAAAAAAAAACGGCAAGGGGTACCCCTTCAAAAAATTTGCGATTTTTGAGGGTCAACTTACAAAATCTGCAAAAAATCGAAAAATCGAGATATCGCGTTCCGCCTTGCGGCATTCTCTTCATTGAAGAGTCTTCTTTCGAATGCAAAAAGAAAATCCCGATTATATTAATCCAAAGAAAAATTACACCGACTTTAGTAAAGTGCCAAAATTGGGAAAAAGTGAAAAATCGTTTTTCGCATTTTTCACCTAAAATTTTTTATTTTTCGGGCAAAAACCGGTCATATTTGGAATCAGCAGAAAATTTCCCATCGGATAGGGCCTTAAAATTTCGTAAAATCAAAAAAAAAAATTTCGCAAAAAATTAGGTCGGTTTGTTGAAAAAAAAAAAAAAAAAAAAGACAAGCAACGTCCGTTTCAAAAACCGTGGCGCAATGTTCGTCCCAAAGAAATTTAATTGACGGAGCTGAATTAACGAACGCGGTCGGCGAATTGGGATGCGCAACCCGTTGAAGTGGATGCGGTGCGTTTGCACGTCGCACGAAATTTCGCTCCGTAGACTCGACGAAGCTTCTGCGTCGCGTAGAGAGTTCCACTTGGGAGTTATAAGCGCGCCGGCGCGTCGCTCTGCAATTAACGAGGGAATTAACGCCGCGGCGAGTCCTCGACTCCCGGCGGCGACGACGGCGCGAAGACGACATCGTATCGACTCTCTCGGCGCGCCCTCGGCTGAACTTTTGCGCCTGCAACGGGTCGTTAAACGTCGCGAGAGCCTCGCTGCTGCCTTTCCTCTCTTCGCCTACATCAACGCCTTTTCCCTCTCCGTTCGTTAATCGCGTTCGCCACTCGACGAAAGTTCGCCGCCGCGAATTTTTCGTCTGCGACAAAGTGCAACCCTGACGATAATTCAATATATATATAATTCAACTGCCTCGATTACTTCGACGTTAAACGTTGCAGTACATTAATTTTCATAGAAAGTTTTTCGACAATCAAAAATAATCGAGGAAAGAAAATATATAAAAATTAAAAAAAAAAACAGTGGAACCCGTTGGTTTTGCTGGAATCCTAACCACAATTCAACTATATATCATTCCACTGCCTCGATTACTTCGACGTAAAGTAGATTAATTTTGTACAGTACAGTACATTAATTCTCATAGAAAGTTTTTCGACGATCAAAAATAATCGAGAAAAAAAAAAAAAAAAAAAAAGAAAAATGGCTACAGTGGAACCAGTTGGTTCAGCTGTATATAGAGTATCAGACGGTGACGAGGAGGAGAAGGGGGAAGAGAAGGAGGAGGAGGAGTTGAAAAAGAAGAATGAAGGAGCATCTCGACACTCGACTATGGAGGCGGTTGTCTCGTTCCATTAGATGCTCAGATTGGCGAACGCCACGACTGCCAAGCCAGGAAACGTCAGAAGCTTCATAAGTCCTTGTTACGTTTTTTTTTTTTTTTTTTTTTTTTTTCATCCCCTCTTTCACACTCTTCCCTCTTCCTCTTTACCTTCAGTCTTTGTCTTTCTCCTTCTGTCGTTCACTTTCTCTGTCGACGCCCCTTTAAAGAAATGCAAAGGAAATTAAAAAAGAAATAAAAATAAAAATGTGTAAGAATTACCATTGAAATTCTAAGCGACACTATTTTTCTTGCTTAAACAGTTAATTATGTTTTTTTAAGGGACGAGGTGGATAAAAAGCTCCGTAAAAAGGGTTTTGAAGAAAATTCCCTCCGAGGCAGCGATCCGAGTCGCGTTGCAACGAACAATCGGCTTGTTTGCCCGGACAATCGAACCGCGCGCGTAGCGAGAAAATCGAGAGAGCGAGGAGAAAATCCAAACGCGCGGCCGAATCGACGGAAAAGCGCCGGCAGCCACCGGACAATGGAGGCGAAGTAATCAGTAAGCAACGTAAATTGTGCTACTTTGCAACTTTTTTGTTCCTCCTCAGAAAAAAAAACTCGCCGCGGAGTTTCCGTCAGAGTTCGCCAGCCGCGTCAGCTGCGCCGTAATTATTCATATAAAAAAAAATATAAAAAATGTGCTCCCACGAAACACGAGACTTAAAAAAATAAAGAGCAACTTCTGATCGCTGAATCACTTCAGTCTACATTGTAAAAAATTATACATATATTTATTTTCAATGAAAAAAAAAAAATAAAAAAAATTGTTGGCAGCTGAAAAAACGAGTAACTTTTTATCACTGAATCACTTCAGTCGACAATGTAAAAAAATGGTATTATTATTTTTCTCAATGAAAAAAATAAAATAAAAAAAATATTAGCAGCTGAAATAACGAGCAATTTCTTACCACTGAATCACTTCAGTCGACAATGTAAAAAAATTGTATTGTTATTTTTCTCAATGAAAAAAAAAAAAAATACAGAAATTGTTGGCAGCTGAAAAAAAGGAGCAATTTCTTATCACTGAACTACTACAGTCGACATTATAAAAAAATATTTTTTTTGTAAGGAAAAAATAAAATAAAAAAATCTAGCAGCAGACAAAAATCGCTGACATCCTCTGGCAAAGAGCAAATACGTTCGCCGACCACAAGCCCCGGCCGCACTTATATCCGACCGAGGGTTGGGGGTTGGGGGGCAGAGTTTAGCCGCCCCTCGACCCGCCGGGGACGCTTCCCGATCGCTCCGCAACGAGCCGCGATAATTGAATGGCGCTCGCCTCGTTAACGTCCGCACACGTCCCACGGTTTACGCGCGGCGATGCAACGATAATTCACGCGCCCCCCCCCCCCCACCCCTCCCCATCCCCCTCCTGTGCTTATCTCGGCCCCAGCGGTCGAGCTTTCGGCCGAGCACGTGATATCCGCGGTTGAATCATGATTTCCGGTGGCGTTTGCAATTTTTTTTTTTTTCTCAATTTAAAAATGTTACTTTTTTATTTTTCATTTTTTGACGTCGATAAAAATAGAGAATAGTGGCGGAGTGAAAGGAAAAAGCGCGTGGCGGACGTTACGACGGTCGGTCGGACGCAGAGTCGGCGAAATTGAATATAGCGCAGAGGCCTCGCGAGTCCTTTTGTAGTCCATCCGGATTCTAATTAAATTTCTTTCCCCCGCCGCGTTTTTTCCCTCCCCCCCCCCTCCCCCCCACTCGGCGTTATCTCTCCCCTTTCCTCTCCCATCCGCGGCTCCTTTTGCCTCATTCAACGTTCCATCGAATTAGCGTGATTGAATTTCCGCCTCGGGCGACATTTATTTTTCCTCTCTCGATTCCGGACGTTTTCAAGGATTCGGAATGAATCCCGAAAAAAAAGGAAAGAGGGGGAAGACGTCACGCAAATTTTCGCTCGATTCTGCGATCAGAAGCTCCGTAAAAAAAAAAAAAAAAAAAAAAAAAAAAAAAAAAAAAAAAACCCATTCACGTCTCGCGAAACGGAAGCTCAATATTTTTTTTCGGAATTTTTTCGGCGTTTTTTTAGATTCGAAATGAAACAAAAAAAAAAGGGAAGAGCCGTCACGCAAATTTTCGTTCAATTCAACGATCAGAAGCTCCGTTTTTTCCAAAAAACCACTGAGTCACGTTTCGCGAAGCAAAAGCTCAAACTTTATTTTTATTTTTTTATTTCCTTTTTTTTTAGATCAAACCGCGAAACGTCGAACGAGAAAATCCCGGAAAAACCTGAAGAAAACTCTCTGCGCGGGATTATCCCCCCAAATGGCTATAGTCTGAGGGAATAGGGGTAAGGGTGGCTCGTACTTGAAACCTATAAAACAGAAGATTTGTCTGGCACTTTACAAAACGCCAGATAAGAGGAATTGTCGGTTGGCACGAGCGGAGTTGCAGCGATTTTCCTCCGCAGCAACAAATCTGTGGCTAACCTTTTGGATTGGAAATCGAAAAAGAATGAGACGAGGTAGGTCAGAGGGTTGTCGGGGGTGAAGGGGGCGGAAAGGGGGGGGATCCCCCTTCCACCCCTGAACCCAGTCGGGCGCCATCCGAGTGAGACACAATTATTTACCGGCAGCGAGGAGAGAGCCTCGAGGCTTTCATAGTGATTAAAGCAGCCGGAGAGCAATTAACGAGGCAATTTCTAATTAGCCGCCCGGTTAAAGAGGAACTGCTTCGTCTCCGTTGGAGGGCGAAGGGCCCAACGGGAGTTCCTCACCCCCTCCCCCCTCTTTCCATCCCCCCTTCAAGACTGAAAGTGCGTCGCAGGGGGCGAAGAGGGGTTGCCACTAATTTTCTCTAGGGACGTTGAGAAGTCACTGAGCAACGATGAGGACTTCACTTTTCGGGGTTAACTCAGCTTTCGCAGCTGCGAAAACATTCGTACACTGGAAATCAGTCGACGAAGTCGACTCGTTAATTAACCGCGCAATTAAAAGGTCGGAAATCAATTAGCCGGCAACACTCACCGATCCCCTAACCCTTTACTCCACTTTCCTCCCCCTTTCTACCCTCGTTTTGGGGGGGGGAGGGAGTGCCAAGAGGCTTTGTAAGGTTTCGGAAATAAAGACACCAAAGGCATTGAATATAAAAAAAAGAGTTTCCCTCTTAAGCGCGACCCTCATTTTTCACTCGCGAAAACTCAGAAGGAAATCGCTTAATCACGAGACTCGATAGCCTGGCGTTTTTTTTTTGTGGGGGTAGCTAAGGTTAATGGGAGATTTCGCGACCTTTGAGCCCTCGAAGGGTGTCTTCCATTGTTTCTCCGACGCCTCGGAAATTAAATAATGGTTGGAATTAAGATCCTTGAAAAAAAAAGTGACTTGAAATTGAATGTACACATTTTTTTTTTTTTAGACTGAAGTGAGATTTTTCTGAGATACAAAAATGTCTTTCTAATCAGATGATGCTCAGGTCAAAGGTCGAAAGGTGGATCTAAAGCTTGAAAAAAAAAAGTAACTTGTAACTGAATGCACATTTTTTTTTCTCTCTCTTAGACTGAAATGAGATTTCGCTGAGATATTTCCAAAAATGTCTTTCTAATCAGATCAAAGGTCGAAAGGTGGATCTAAAGCTTGAAAAAAAAACTATCTTGAAACTGAATGCAATTTTTTTTTTCTCTCTCTTAGACTGAAATGAGATTTCGCTGAGATATTTCCAAAAATGTCTTTCTAATCAGATGATTCTCAGGTCAAAGGTCGAATTTCCCGGAGATATAAATAAGCGTGTCCATTTGGTTGATTGAAAGTGGACTGACGTAAGTGACCGCAGTGACTCGGCGCGTTTCTCACCGTCGTAGTTTTCGTCGTCGTCGTCGTCGAGGACACCGATGAAAAAGAATGCGCGACGAGGTCAATGCGAAATGCAAAGGACATATCAGTCGGTTGCATAAGTAAAGGATGGTCGGTCCATCGAAATGATTAAAGGGCTGAGCTTCCTCCCCAACTCCTTTGGCCATCGCCAAAGGAATTCGAAAATGTCTGTGCGAAAGTGTCTCGGCCAATTTTACGGCATTTGGTCCGTTCAACATTCGAGGGAACCCCTTCGGTCGCTCAGGAATCCGTTCCTCGGATTCGATTCGCCAAAGAATTCGAATCGAACGAGTTGAAGGGTCGTAAAAAAAAATAAAAAAAATATAAAAACAAATTTGCACGTGTTTGTCTTTCTGAGTTTAAGCGACGGATCGATGCAACGTTTGTCACGTGCAGAGGCAAAAATCGACGAGTCGTAAAAAGCGGAGACATAAAAAAAAAATAGCAGAGAGGCTGTTGCGAGTTAAAGGAACGCTCGAAAACGCGTGAACGCGATTCCATATCATTTTTTTTCCCCCGCTCGATCCGTCGCTGAATGTGACGTTGAATTTCAACGCCCGTTTCACCGGAATTTGTAACGAATGCCAACGTTCGAAACAATACGCGCAATTTTCTCCGAAAATTTGTCGTGCCGTGGAAAATCAGAATCCTCCGAGTTTACTCGGTCCTTTGTGTCCTCTTGTTTTTTTTTTTTTTTTTTTTTTTTTTCGGGGGCTTCGCCAATTGGGATGGAAAACGTTGGGGATATCAAAATCGTCGACGTCGACGAGGAACAGAAGCTCGAATTTTTTCCACGTTGAATTTCCTGCGCAGATAAAAAAAACACACAGCGTCGTTAAAATTTTCCAAAGTATCATCGTACAGGCGAAAATATTTACCGAAAAATGTTTTCCCTCTATTTTTCCGGCGCATTCTCCGCGCGGTAAAAAATTCTCGGGACACAGTCGAGGATGCCGCGAATTTTTTCCAGGCAAATACCATTTTCCAAGGAGACTATCGACGGTGGGAAGCGACTCTTTCCTTGGTAAACTTAAATTGTCGGTTATGCGATAGACTCGTCGACTATGGCGGCTGAAATGAAGCAGGTGAAAAATATATAAAATCTCGATGGACGATGGGAATCTTATTTCCGGGGCTACCAATTTACGCGACTCATCCGCGACGACTAAAGGAAGAATCCGCGAGGCGTTTGCCAATCGAATTCGCTTGCCAGCCGAGAAATTGGAAAATTTCATGTCTCCCTGTATCCTCGAAGAGTCGCGACGAAGAAGGAGATAAATGACCAAACGAACGCGCCGTCGTCGTCGCGACGACGACGCTGTAATTCTCGCGGGTGATAAACGAACCCATCAATTTAATCTCGCGAAAATCAGAATCGACGATCGCTCGCACGGATCGCGACGGGAAAACTATTTTAATTTCGCATTATCGCCATCCGCCTGTCTTGGAGACTGAAGATTTTTTTTCTCAATTAAAGGCAGACGCTGAGAAGAATTATTTTTGGTAGATTTTTTTTTTTCGACATTAATGAATTTTAGGAAAAATATTCAATCCTTCAGACTCAGAATTTGTCTTCTTTTCAAACTATTTTAATTTCAAATTATCGTCGTCCGCCTATCTGTTCGAGACTGAAGATTTTTTTTCTCAATTAAAGGCAGACGCTGAGAAGAATTATTTTTGATAGATTTTTTTTTCGAAATTAATGAATTTTAGGAAAAAAAAAATGTTTAATCTTTCAGACTCAGAATTTGTCTTCTTTTTGAAAGAAGAAGAGGCAATTATTATGATACTCCAATTATTTTTGGCAGTTTTTTTTCCTCCAGATTAATGAATTTTGGATTTTTTTTTAATCTTCCAGACTCAGGATTTTCCTTCTTTTTGAAATAAGAAGAAGCGAGGCTCAGTGAAAATTGAAAGCTGGAACCCACCAATTATTTTTGCCAGATTTTTTATCTTCCCAATTTATGAACTTTAGAAAAAGATCCTTCCAAGTTCAGAATTTCTCTTTTTTTTTTAACGAAGAAAAGAAAATTGAGAATTGGAAACAATTTTTTTAGGTCGACTTTTCTTTGGGGATGAAGAAAATCATCTGCCACTATCAGCGTTGGAAAGGTCGACGCCTGAGCGAAAATAAAAAGCGTGAAATCCACCGATTATTCAGGCAGAAATTTCCTTGAACGAGAAAAACGTCGCTGATTTAGGGTCCCGAAACTAAACCCAGTTCCTCCGTCTTTCCAACCATCCGCACAGCGGAAACTCAGTAAAACGTGGCCGACGATATCGACCAGGGTTTTTCCGTGGTTTCCCAGTGATACAGGAAGCTCCAGAGTTGCACTCCGTGCTTTCCTGCCTGAAAATAGCAAAGCCGCGAGGCGAAACTCTGAAACAAAAACGCGTGCATTACGAACCCAGTCCAAAAAAAAAAATCTTTCTCGGAGATTTTGACGGACGCGTTTGCATCTCCGCCAGAAACAACTCCAACGAATAGCAACTCGGTCAGATAAAAAAATTCCCCGAGCTTCAGTGCCAACTTCCAAGCCCTCTGATTACCGGAAACACACATCTGATTATAATTCCACCAGTTCTACAAATTCCACCAACAATTTTATCCCATTTCAAATAAAAATGTTAAATAATAAAAATAAAAAGATGACTTCCCAGAGTCGACTTTTTATTTTTATCTGAGTATTCGCCTCGCAGGCTGAAAGCCAATCGGATGCATCGAGAGCCGAGAGCCGAAGGCGATAAGACGGAAAACGAACGGTTAGCCGCACGTCTGTTGGCCGTTGAGACGTTTCACCCCAACTTTATCCGTCTCTCTCCGCGAAAAACGCGAAGTGGAAGAAACAAAAAGACGGAAAGAAAAGTAGAGAGAAAAAAAAACAGAAGAGGAAGAAGTATGCGAGAGCATCGATAAAATTCTCGTGGGACGAAAGTTTCGCTCCAAATGGATCAGACGCCTCGGCTGAGTATTTTCTCCCGGGCGTAACGTCCGCCAGGATGCGCGAAGAACGGCGGCGACGGTGCAGCCGATAAATCCTCGGGAAGATCGATTTGCGCCTGGGGAGATCCTCTCTCCGGAGTTGGCCCCCCGCGAGCGACAGTTCGACACGCTGAAAGGGACCGCCGCAGCGTTCCTATTCAATGGGCATGCAAAAAATCCCACGTTCACCAGCAGCTCCACGTCAACGCCGAGGATATTCCGCAGGATATTCCTCGAATTACCTCCTGGAGGAAAAACGAACTTCTCGACGTTTAATTGGAAGCGACGACGAGATACTCGGCGGCTGGGGTTGATTTTACCGACCGAGCGCTGCTGCTGCTGCTGCTGCGTCGTTTAATTAAATCCCCAGGATTTCTCCGACGGTTGTGTTATGACGTTTTGCCTTGAAAAAAAAAATTCTGCATCGACGCTTTTTGTCTGAAAAAAAAAATATACCTCAAAAACGATATGTTCATTTTTATTATAATAAATTCTAGGCCCTGGACCAAAAAATGGGCAAACTGGTCACGAAATTTTTTATTTCTAAATATCGACTTGAATATTTCTTTTGTTTTTAGGCTGAGAAAAAGTCTAAATCGAAGCTTCGTGTCTGCAAAAAAAAATAAACCGCAGAAGCGATCTGTTCATTTTTTTAGGAGGAATCCTGGACAATAGACCAAAAACTGTCCAAAAATTGGTCACGAAATGATTTATTTCTAAATATTGACTTCAATATTACTTATTTTTTTAGACTGCTGCGTCGTTTAATTAAATCCCCAATATTTCAGTGTTATGACGTTTTGCCTTGAAAAAAAAAACAAAAAAAAATGTCTGTACCGATGCTGTGTGTCTGTAAAAAAAAAAATAAAACCTCAGAAGCAATCTATTAATTTTATTTAAAAGAAATCCAAAACCCTGGACCAAAAAACCGTCCAAACTGGTCACCAAATTATTTTAATTTGTCTAAGTATCGACATTTAAATATTTCTAATTTTTTGTAGAGCGAAATGGAAAGGATTCCCGGAACCGGAATGGCCCCTCGTGTTAAAAAAAAAACCGGTGAGTCGCCTCGCAAAGCGGCTCGTTAGCAATTTCAATCCTGTCGCGTTTTGTCTGCCCACCTTTTTTTTCCCCCCGATCGATGTTGCGTGTGCGATCGGCCCACGAGGGCGGTTTTCACCCCCGAAGGCTCCCGGCGAGGAGCCTCTGAGCCTCGACGTCATAGGCCAAGGGTCAGAGCGGAAGCACGAAGCGCAAACATGCGGAGCCCGCAACCGATCTTCGCGATATCCTCGTTAGCCCCTCGACGGTGAATCCCGAAGTCCGTGGAATAATTTCCTGCGGAAAGGCAGCGGGATGGACGGCTCTTCGGACTCACGCAGACTGACGGAGAGGAGTCTGTTGGTGGGTCAGAGGCGCCCGGAGAGCACAGAGAGCCTGACCTACAAGCCCCGGGAATTTAATTTCGGTTACACGCGGAGCGGCAGCGTGTTTCCATAATTTCTCCGAGTCCCTAACGAGACCTTCTTTGCGTGGCAAATTTCTACATCTACAACAGATACAACGACTCGACGTACGTGTGATATAATTCGCCAGTGAAAACCCATCACGGAAAGGAATGAACTAATTTATTATCGCGCCTCGGACGCCAAAAGGGTCTCTGTTTTGGAGGCCTCAGTGTGGAAAGCTAAGCAGAATGAGCCCTAAAATTGGACAGACCAACATGGAAAATTCATGAGTCTCACAGACCCTTCCAAGTCGACCTTTAGACTCGTTCCATCGCCGACCGATACAACCCAATCACATTACCCGAATTTGTTTCGTATTATTCTGCTCCGAATCCCTCAGAAATGTATGATTCAATTATTCGAATTTTTTTTTTTATCGAAAATCGATTATCCTTCGTGTTTACATTAATTCGCAGTGTTTGTTCCGAGATAAGGAATAAAAAAGCGACGATATTTTGATGTTTTGATTGAAAATATGAAGGTACTCGAATTTTAATTGAAGAAAAATATCGTAAATGCGTCGATAAATTATTCGTCAAATTGGGTCAAATGTATCGTCGAGTGTTGCGAAGCGGTAACAGCAGCGGGAAAATATCTCACGGTGAAATTTGGAAGGGACGTGTAGCGTAAATTGCGAGATTAGACGCACCGAGGAAACATGTTCCCCGGTCTCGGCTGATTTATGCGACCCGAAGTTCGTTCTTCGCTCTCGCTTCGCTCTCGCTCTGTCTCTCTTCGTCGCGACGCTCTTATTTCCCTCTCGGGATATTCTTCGGGGGAGCCTCGGACCGGGTATCGACTTTCAACCGTGCCGAGGTTTTCGGGTCAACCGGTAACGCGATATTCACCCTTCGCTCGCGTTTCCTTCGAACTGCGACTGCAATCGTATTATCGGACTGTTTCCTCTTTACCCTTCTATTTTTGTTTAATTCCCTTTTTCTTTTTTTTTTTTAGTACGAACCAATCATCATTGCAAAGGGGTTCCAGTCACGAATCGGTTAACGTCGCGAGCGAGGAATCAGAATCGTCGCGATTGGATTAATTCACATTTATCGACGCAATTGGAGCGTTGATTGCGAAGCCTCTTAGGCCTCAATTTTCGTTCGAATTACAACTGAATCCTCATTGGTCGAACGTTCCGATTGGACGAGTCTGACGGAAGCCGCAAATCTGTTACCGATGCTTAGTAAAAATTGTACTCTTCTTTCTTGAAAATTGCACTGAACCTCTTCTTTGAAAATTTTTCTGATCCTCTTCTTTCAAAATTTCACTGTTCTTCTTCTTTGAAAATTTCACTCTTCCTCTTCATGGAAATATTTCACTTGCCTGGGAATCAAACTGCACTAATTAACTTTTCCGGGTAATCCCGACGAGACTTTCGGACCTTCGTCCGAGACGCTGCAACTCGGCGAAAAGTTTTTCAATTAAATAACTCACGACGAAGTCGGCAGCCATTTTCGACGGCGCCTTACTTTCAAACCCCGAAACTTCGAAGTCAAAGCTGTTTAAATATTGGTCAGCGAGACTCAAACGAGACTCGCGCCAGACGGTAAAATTCGATCAGCGACTCACCGGAAGAGGAGGAATCCTAAACCAGTGACGGCTGCGCGACGAACGTCGTCGTTGACATCGGAGACCTTAAAAAAAAATTTAAAAAAAACGAGCAAACATTATAGATCCTTTCCTTAAAAAAATCAGTGGGTAATGTAGGTATCTTAATTTACTCACCGCGACGTGGAGAAGTTTTCGAATCGCCTGATTATTTCCGGTGCCGCAATAAGCCATCGCCAAAGTGTACATTCCACTTCGACGGAGAATCGGATCCTTATCTGCGCAGAGCGACGTCACCAGCGGGTCGGCCTCCTCGAGGCGACCGTACATCGTGAAGGCGATTCCGACAGCCAATCCACGCAGAATTTTTTCGTGCTGCGTTTCTTGCGCATACTAAAAATAAAAAAATACATAAATAAAATACGTATATTTTTTTTGCTGGCGAAAAAAATACGATGCTTTGCGTATCGTCATATCTTTTAATTCAATTCAATGTAATTTAATTCAATTTAATTATTAAATTCAATTTTATTCCATTTTTATTCATTCAATTTAATTTAATTCAAGACGTTGATACTTACGGCGACCATATCTTCGATCGCTTGGGTCGATTTGGATCCCAGCATCACCATTCCCATGGAAATACCGGCAGCCTCGCCAGTCACTGCGTCGTCTTGGTACAAATTGAACTTCAGCTGCTCGTAGACGTCCTGTCTATGGGAACCCATCGCTGCCAAACCGAGACCCAAGCAACCGCCGTGCCTCACCATCTGAATCGAAAAAAAAATCGAGAAAAATCGAGATTGAGACATTTTTTCAGGATAGCGTTTTTTTTATCGCAAGGAATTTTTATTTTATCGACTCACCTCATTCTGGGCGTCCTTCAGCTGACCCAGAAGATAGTCAGTTATCGTAGCTCCGTGATTAGCGTGAATAAGACCAAGAGCATAAAGTCCGCCGCCTTCAGAGTAACCAGCACCCGCGCCAGTGTCTCTCGGCAAATACGACTGCATCAGAGCGAGAGCTTCCTGCTCGTGACCCCTATGAATGACTCCCAGAGAAGCGGTGGCCGTCAGCTTCGCCCAATTTGTCGCGCGTGCCAACCACTCCAAGTTATCTCTGAGGAATTGATCGCTGGTCGTTCCAGAGTGCATGAAGGCGTTGGCGATTACGGTCGCCGTGTGACATATCGATACTCGAATCGCGTCCTTCGTGTTCTTGAGAATGAGCATATCGGTGTGATTGCTACGGATGAGGAATTGCAGGTGAAGGTCGATCGAGACTTCGCCGCCCAGAATACTGGAAAGGGCGTCGACGCGTTCCTGCTGTCCGCGTTCCTCTGCAGTCTTGAAAATAATGCTTTATATTAATTTATTGATTTGTTGATTCATTGATTCATTGATTCATTGATTCATTAATTCATTAATTGTTTAATTGATTAATTGATTCATTAATTTATTTATTTATCTATTTACTTATTTATTTTGTCTCAAGCCGGTAAATCGTACGAAAAAATATTTACCAGGCTATCGATGCTCCTTTCCGCCTTCTCCTCGACGACCGGCGCCGGCGCGTCCGCTTCGGCAGTCGTCGCCGCGGATTCCGCAGTAATTTCCGTCGTCGCTTTCACCGCCGGCTTCACGATAGGTTTCACGACGAGCGCGCTCGGTATCGGCGCCGTCGCCCGCAGCGCCTGGAGAACACGACCGAGGAACTGCTGCGTCGCCGATTCGTAGAGATCGAAGGCGATCTGATAGGCCATCAGAACGCACTCCTGGGAACCCTTGCTGAGCCTGTCGAGCAGCTCGGCGACGGCTTGAGGATCGTCGAGGAAGATCAGACACTGGCACATGTTCACGTAGTCCGGAGTACCGAGATTGCGGTAGAGACTGACGAGACAGCGGAGAACCGTATTACGGAAGCCGCGGTTTTGGATCAGGCTCATCGCCACTTGAAAGGCGTATGAAAGCATTCCGCCTACGTCGTCCTGTAGATTTTAAATAGATAAAATAGAATACAATAATATAGAAGACAATAAAATAGATTTTTTGTTTTGTTTTTTTTTTTATTTTTGGGTTCAATGAACTCTGATTTTTATTGTACTGAAAAATGTACAACTCACCGACTGCATAATCGCTGCCTCAAAGATGTCCATTCGTCTCGTTTCCAATGCCAATCCCAAAGCCTGACGATACTGATTGTCATCCAAGCATCTTTGGAACATTCTATTAACGATTCCCTCGAGTCTCGGATCGATTCCTTTGTGGCCCGGCTGAAGTTTGCCTTCCACGTCGAGAACACGTTGCTGAGTGTAAAAATCGATGCATTTAGCTGAAATAAAACCAACACTTGAGCATTTTTGAAGATTCGTTGGTAAAATAGAATGTAAGGAAGGGTTGAAAGTGTTTACCAATCGTAGTGTCGACGTATTCGTTGCGAGCGTTAACGTCAAAGAGTTCTCCGGCGCCGAGAGCATAAGTAAGCGAATCCTCGAAGCTTCCGAGATGGTAGTAAACCTTACTCGCCACCAGAGCTGCGAGTTCGTGTTGATTGAACGCTTTGTCCTCGTGGAGAATTTCGCTGCACAGAAAAAAACATAAAATAAGAAAAGGGTCCGCAACAAATGAAACGGCAACGGAGAAAATCGGAACTTTGATGTACATTTTCTCGATGGCTTCGGATATTTCCGGCCAAAACTCGTCGACGATCATGTCGAGTTTTTTCAGGGCGAAGACCTTCAGCTCCGGCATTGGCTCCTCCAGGAGGGAGATGATACCCGCTAGAATAATAAATATTTATTAACAAAAAAAAAAAAAAAAAAAAATAAAAAAATGATATTCGCATCACATGCGCATTATTTATTTACTCGACAAGTTTTGCGTTTTTATCAAGTAAAAACATCAGAAAGACAGTTTTAGAGAAAGATTTTGAGGTTATGGCTGTCAGGATTTGCAAATCATCGCGCGAAGCCGTCAACCTCAACGGCTGACAATATTCGACTTTGGGCGGATTATTGCGGAAATCAGAGTCGAGGATATCGAGAAGTATTTTATTCGCTCACCTGCGGACGTGATATTCATCTTCATTTGTATTGTTCGGTTATTTCGACGGTTAAAAATATTTCGGGGCGATACGCGGACGAAACACAATATTCACGACGCACCGACTGTCATCGACTGTCGAGCAGCGGCGACTCCCGAATCCCGGTCGCGTTGTTGTTAGGTTAGGTTAGGGTTTAGAGCGCCGCGAACGTTCGACCAATCAGCGAGCGTCGCGTCCGACGACGCTCGCTGATTGGCTGTAAAACCGGATGCAACCATCGAAGCGGGGCCTTTGATTTGAAAATAATATGATTTGTCTTGAATATCGATCATCAATATTAATGAGGTAGGGTAGCATTTACGCCAAATACATTTCCGCCAAAGTCCGTTTTTCACCAAAATCCGTTTCAGCCAAAGCCCGTTTCCGCCAAAATCCGTTGCCACCAAAATCCTGAAACGAATTTCGGTGGAAACGGGCTTTGGCTGAAAGCGAAAACGGACTTTGGCGGAAATGTATTTGGCGTAAATGCTACCCTACCATTAATGATCTATCTGATCCGCTAAATAATCGTGAAATAAAGACAAACTCAGAAACGGGTGTCACATTATTATAACTGCGCCTTAAAATAATGTTGTTTTTTTTCCTGTCTATATCAATGCAAAAAAAAAAATTGTTAATTGTTCCTATGACATCATCGTGACTTGTTTCTTCGATAATTGAGCTCACGATAATGTTGACTTAACTTTGAACCGACAATTTGGTGAGTTTAGAGCGAAATTATCCACTTTTTCCTTTAGCTACCGTTTATGTTTATCGGCGATAGTCGTCGAATGGGATGTCGTTAAATAGTCACTTCGATGCGAAACATTCAACGTTCAACGTCAAGCGATGTTGAAGCTAACATTTGTCGTTCTGCTGCATCTGTGCCTTAATTATGTACATGGACAAGAGACGACTTATCTGGTCATGGGAGAAATTCAAGGGACGACGATGACGTCGAGAAACGGACAAAACATATCGGCTTACCTAGGAATTCCGTATGCAAAACCACCCATTGGACCACTCAGGTAATGCGAATCCATTTTTTTTAATTCCTCAAACATTCCCATCATTGTGCTATTTTTCTTTGTTTTTTTTTCTGTTGCTGATTTGCTGTTTTTGTCATTATTGTATTATTTTTTTCAAGGGTCATCCCGTTCACTAAACAATAAATAAATAAACTAATTAATTAATTAATCATCTGTGGTTTTGATCAAACAGATTCAGGAACCCTCAGCTAATAGAATATGAAGTAGATCAAGTTATAATGGCAGACACCGATGGAAACCAGTGTCCGCAATTGAATGATGACGGTGAAGTGGTTGGCGATGAAGATTGCTTGTTCCTAAATGTGTACAAAAAGCCCTTCCAACTGTATGAGCAAACAAGACTATTACCAGTTATGGTCTTCTTTCACGGCGGTGGTTGGATGAAGGGAAGCTCAAGTTCCATAGAAGCAGGACCGGAGTATCTCCTGGACAGGGACATCATTCTGATTACGGTGAACTATCGTCTCGGAGCTCTGGGATTTCTGAGCACCGGCGACAAACATGCGCCTGGCAATTTTGGCCTCAAAGATCAGGTCGTAGCGCTTCAATGGGTCCAAGAGCACATCTACTACTTCCTGGGCGATCCATCCTTGGTGACTATTTTTGGACAGGGCGCTGGCGGCTGCAGCACCAGTCTTCACGTCTCATCTCCCGCCAGTGACGGTTGGTCTTCCATTCTCACTTCACTATTCCGGAGAAACAAACAATATCGTGTTGCTTTTATTTATAGGACTGTTTCATAGATTCATATCGCAAAGCGGTAATCTTGGGGCCTGGTGGGCCTTTCACATGCCCAGTGATCACACCAGTCGAGTCAGAAAACTTGCAAAATACTTGGATTGTCCGCCGGACGATTCAAAAGCTCTCATCGATTGTCTGCGAAACGTTGACACGAACAGTCTTGTCAAGGGCTCCGTTGAGGTCATCAAGAAGAACGATTGGTGGTATTTTGATCCTTGGAGTCCAACGACAGAATACAAAGATGCACCCGGCGCGTTTCTCACCTTTGAACCTGCGGAAAAATTGAGATATGATGAGGGCTCTGGAATGAAGAATGTTCCAGGGTTGTTAGGCATCACAGCCGACGAAGGGCTCTTATTGACTGCTGGTGAGTAAATATTACTTTACAAATAAGAATTAAAAAGTTGAAGACTGTTACTACGAATGTTGCAGAATTTTACACGAACACTACAGCTTACGAAACAATTGCAAACGACACCCTCGGTTTCTTTATGTACATGCAGAGCATTTCTTTCGATGCCACTCACCCAAAATTTTCAGCGGAGCTTGTAAATGAGCTATACTTGTCCAACGATACTAGTGATAAATCGGCTGTAAGTTCACAGCTTTAATTTTCTGGATTAACAACGAATTGTTTTGTAATTCTGTGTAATCATTTCAATTGTCTGTTTCAGGTAATCCGAGGTCTGACTGACTACTTAACTGACATAGCTTTTCTATGGCCAGTGAATAATGAAGTAACATTTGCGTTACGTAATCAACCCACGAGACAACCTCTGTATTATTACTTGTTTGATTACCGTGGCGAATTTAGTAAAACGTCTTTGGCGACTGGTAACAATGATAACATCGGAGTGACAAACGGCGACGATCTCATTTATATATTTCCCCCTAAGAAACTAAATAACGGCAGCTTGGAAGTCAGCAAATCCGACGGACAGATGATCGACATAATGATCGATATGTGGACTAATTTCGCCGATACAGGGTATTTAATATTTTTATTCCAACGCCGTTCAACGTCCTTTATCAATGATTTCATTTTTTTTTTAATTTCAGGGTACCTATCGCGAGTTCCACGTCAGACCCGCTAATCTGGAAACCGTACAACTTGGAAATGAAAAATATTCTTAAAATTGGCAGTGGCACCGAACCTGTATTGACCACTGAGTATGGTTATCGCGATGTCTATATCACTTTTTGGGATAGTTTACCGGGTTCACAATTAGCATATAACTTTATCCAAATAATAGCAGGCCCCAATTCGGTATTTTATCGCTAAACATTATCCTTTTCTGATGAATAAATTCATTGATGAATTATGAACGAAATCCATGACCAGATAACGTTGGGAATCCCACGCGCTCGACCAATCAGCGACCAGCAGCGAGAAAAGCATAAAAACTCGGTACTCAAGTCACGACTCGGTCGGTAAAGTAGACCGAAATTTCTGGAAACGCTCCCGTCTCCCGATTGGCTGACCCGGCGGCGATCCAACGGAAAGATCGCCGGACGGTAAGGCCACGTTTTCGAATCCGCGAGCTCCACGAAAAAAAAAAAAAAAAAAAAAAAAAAAAAGTCGTAAAACATTGCAGATACCTTTGGGAATCCCGCGCGCTCGACCAATCAGCGACCAGCAGCGCCAAAACTATAAACAAAACTCGGTACTAAAGTCCCAACTCGGTCGGTAAAGTAGACCGAAATTTCTGGAAACGCTCCCGTCTCCCAATTGGCTGATCCGGCGATCCAACGGAAAGATCGCCGGGCAATAAGGCCACGTTATCGAATCCGCGATTGGCCGGAATCCCTGAAACTCGGCTACAAAACCCGCCACCCGGTACCACCATCTACCCGACATTCGCGTAGTCTCCGCGAGACACCGAGCGATATAACCCGCGGTGTACATACAATAAAGCGTAGATTGCACCGAAAGAGCGCAATCCGAAGACAAAAAAAAACGAGAGGAAAACCACGAATCGAGAAGCGTGAGTGTTGCGTGCCGCGCGGGTTTCGCCGAGAAGGCCCAAAAAAAAAAAAAGACGAAAAAAAAAAAAAAAGTCGTAGGTAGGAAACGTCGCGAGACACCCGAGTCGTCTCGACGTTTCGCTCTCGGTGGGGGCGACCGTCGTCGGGTGAAACCGTCGGACGGGCAGACTACTGCTGCGCGTAAAGCAACGAGTCATCGAGACCGACACAATTCCAAGATGGCTGAGGGCCAGGACGAACCGAAGAGAATAACGATTTTCATAAAAACGCCCAAGGAAAAACAGAGCGTCGAGATCGAGGAGGACGCGACCATCAAAGACGTAAGTTTCGCGCGCGATTATTCGCCGCCGGCGTCGTTGTCGTAACGGGACTCACGATTATAACCGCCGCCGGATTCGCGCTACGTCACCGCGCGCGGCTCCCTTCGCACGTCCGTCACGTTGGGTTAATGCTCACGTTGTTGTTTTTTTTTTCTCTCTGACGAACAGTTCAAAAATGCCGTTTCCAAGAAATTCAATGCGCAGCCGGAGCAGCTGTGTCTTATATTTGCCGGAAAGATTATGAAGGATCACGAGACGCTTGGGACGCATAACGTTAAGGATGGTCTCACTGTGCATCTTGTTATAAAGGCGCCGCCCGGAGCTACGCAGAACAATTCCGAGTCTACGCCTGCGCCCAGACCCGCAGGTAAAACGGAGAGACAATTTGGGTGAAATCGTGCGAGATGATTGGGTGTTTTAATGGTTTGTCTTTTA
The DNA here is from genome assembly GCA_964034905.1 of Itoplectis maculator. Lineage (NCBI taxonomy): Eukaryota > Metazoa > Arthropoda > Insecta > Hymenoptera > Ichneumonidae > Itoplectis > Itoplectis maculator. Next base: position 5,020,022 of record OZ035865.1, read on the forward strand.
CAGCCGATATCGGAGCGACTCCCTTCGGCCTGGGCGGCCTGGGAGGTCTCGCGGGCCTGGAGTCGCTGGGTCTCGGCTCCGGCAACTTCATGGACCTCCAGCAAAACATGCAACGAGAGCTCATGTCCAATCCCGAGACGATGCGCCAACTCTTTGACAATCCGTTGATTCAGAGCATGATGAACAATCCGGAAAATGTGCGCATGATGGTGTCGGCGAATCCGCAGATGCAGGAGCTGATGCAGCGCAATCCGGAGATCAGTCACATGCTCAACAATCCGGAATTACTGAGGTAAGACCTCCGATCGAGCTCCGAGCTTCATTCCGTTGCCATTCCGTTGAATTAACACAGTTTTTTATTTGTATTCTATCATTGATTCTGCATCACTTTGTGGACAAAAAAGAAAAAGCTGAAAACGATTCAGACGCTTGTGAAAATATTGCATGCGAAATAGTATATTATGCTACAAGGGAGGAAAGTGCATCTTTTCACCGAGTGTGAAGTTTGATGCCCGAGCGAAGCGAACGCAGAAATTCCGAGGTGAAAAGGTATACACTTCCTCCCGAGTGGCATACGCTATTTTTTTCCCGACTATGCTAAAATGACCACATTTTTATGCCTGCAAACGGTAGAACGGCACAATTTGGCAGCGGGCAGAAAAGTAACCGCAGCGGGAAGAAAAGTTGTGCAGAGTGAAGAAAAGAAGCTGCAATCGTCACTAAAATCCTGCGCAGAGGGCAGAAAAGTACTTTTCTGCCCGCTGCGCAACTTTTCTTCCCGCTGCACAACTTTTTTTTCCCGCTGGTCAAGAATCGATCGCTTTCCACCCGAGTTGCAGGCATGGAATGTGGTCTTTTTAGCGTAGTCGGGAAAAAAAATACCATTTTATCGAACCTGTTTAATTTACACCGCAGGCAATCGAGAAAATTAATCGAAATTAATAATAGCGTGTTACGTGTCGTCCTTGCAGGCAAACACTGGAGTTAGCCCGCAATCCTTCGATGTTGCAAGAGTTGATGCGTTCTCACGATCGTGCTCTGTCAAATTTAGAAAGCATTCCCGGCGGTCACAGCGCATTGCGCCGAATGTATCGCGAGATCCAAGAGCCGATGTTAGCGGCCGCGGCGAACGAGCGCAATCCCTTCGCGGCGCTCGTGGGAAACAGTAACGCGGCCGAGGGTGCGCCGAATCCGCAGCAGGGACAGGAGAATCGGGATCCGCTGCCGAATCCGTGGAATCCGGACTCGGCCGAGGCCGGACAAACGGCGCCGGGTTCGACGCCGTCGACTGGCGAAGGAGGCGGCGGCGGCGGCGGCGGCGGCGGAGGTCCGTTGGACGCGGGAATGCAGAGCCTCGCGGCTCAAATGATGGCAAATCCGCAGCTTATGCGCGACATGCTGAACGCACCTTACACGAGATCGATGATCGAGGCGATGGCCGCCGATCCGGCGATCGCCAACAGCATTCTACAGGCCAATCCGTACGTCAGATCGAATCCGCAGATGCAGGAACAGATGAGGGCGATGCTGCCGCATTTTATCACGCAGATGCAGAATCCGCAGATACAGAATGTTGTGACCAATCCGGATGCACTTGCGGCGATGCTGCAGATACAGCAGGGAATGGAACAGCTGAGGACGGTCGCGCCGGAATTCGTTGGAAGGTGATTATCGAATTTTGTCGCGCTTTATCGAAATGATAGAATCTATTTTTTTTTTTTATTGAAAATTCACAGTACCTTTTTACACTGAGAAAAAAAATGCCATGAAATTTAATGTACATGTACTCGAAGTTTTTATTCATAAACTGGTGTAGTAAAATTTGCTATACAAGTGCGAGGCCAAATTTATTTTTGGTACAGTAATTTTTATAATTTGCTTTAATTTTACTGCAAAAGTACTATAATTTTTTTTTTTATTTACTCTAATTTCATTGCAAAGGTACCTTAATTTTATATCAAAATTGAACATTAAATTATATATTTATATCACAATTGAACATTACATTTTTTGGATACTGAGCAAATTGCCAAGTCATCTAAAAAAGGACGAAAAATGTTACTTGCGCAATTTTATTCGCTAAAAATTCTACAATTTTTACAGCATGGGAGCCGGACTCACGCCTCCGCCTGCGGCATCGGCGACACCTGCTAGTGGAGGTACTACCGCGAATCCTGCAACCGGCGGAACCGCTGATACCAACCAACAGAACGTGCTCTCGCAATTTATGGCCAGAATGGTGAGAATTTTTCCAAAATATTCAATATTTTACCTAATAATTCATTTAATACGTTTTTATTTATGGACAATTTTTTTTAAATCTATTTTCGTTCACAGATATCTTCTGTGGGACTCGGAGTGGACGTCGACGGTCAGCAAGCGCCGCCCGAGGAACGTTACCGAGCCCAACTCGAACAATTGACGGCAATGGGCTTCGTAAACAGAGACGCCAATTTACAAGGTAAATTTTTATACCCCCACTCTAAGCTCCTTCAACGTCGAACGATGCTTAATCGGCATAATTCAATCGACGGAAACAAAAAAATGTATAATTCACGAAAACGGTGGATTTGACTTTTGCAGCTCTAATCGCCACATTCGGTGACATAAACGCGGCCATCGAGAGACTACTGGCCAACGGACAGGTTTCCATGAGCTAACCACCAATTCGCAACGCTCTTATTCCATTATAATCTTTAGTTCGCTCCTCTCCCTCTAACCGACTTCGCGAAATCGATCGAGGTCGACGATGTGACGAGGTAAACTCTTAATGACTGTGAAAAAAACACACGTAAAGAAAAAAACAAAAAGAATTATAAATTCCTATCCTGGCTCTTGGCATAATACACGCTACTGACTCGTTGAAAAATGCATTTTTATTGTTCGATAAAAGAAAGGAAAAATCTTAACTGTGATACTCGCGTTTGAATCGTCGCCGATCGGTTGCGCGAGTATCGAAACTGGCGATTTATAGACTTTGGTCGCTCGTACCCCTCTATTACCGTCACCTCTGCGACTGTGTTTTTTTGTTTCATGTGCTACCAGAATATAATACACGATACACGTATTCGCATCTACGAAAAAAAAAAAAATTAAATTGAAGATATATTTTTTGTTGCTTTACCCCTTCGAATGTAATGTGCAACTGAGTTAAGAGCAATATTTCGTACCTCAACGGCGCGAAGGTATTTTCGATGTGGCTTGTGGATTGTGCTCGTCGAGGAAAAGCATTTTTTCACGCTCTTTAGATTAGACAATCGATCTTTTTAAACCCAATTTCGATCGAGGATCAATTTGCGGGTTTTGTTTGCTCGAAAACAATTTTTTTTTTTCCTTTTTCTTTAATTTTTGGTATACGTTAAGCACCGAAGCTAATAAATACGATGCTTGTTGTGTTATATACAAATGTATAGATTTGTAGGATGACGCAAACGTTCGAAGAACGTCCGTCGAAAAAATTGTTTCCGTTTCCTTTTTGTTCAGCGAGCGTGAAGATCGATACGAAAAAAAAAATCGTGGCAACAGTTGATGTGCTTGGTGGAAAAAAAAAAAACGAAAGAAAATTATCGGAAAACTCATTGTCAGCTAGTGTTAAGATTGTGAACAAAAAACAAAACACAAAATGGTGAATGTTGTAAATTATCTTTATGGAAGAGAAGAATTTATGGTTTTACTATTTTTGATCGACGTAACGATTAAGCGGAAGATTTAAACAAAATATATATATCGCTACGACTTGTGTTATATATATTTTATGTATGATTTTCGGTGACGAAGAGCACCGAAGGGGCGACTTTGTGTAAAAGCTGAGCTGAAGCTGATGAAGTAAAAAAAAGAAATACCAATAAAAAAAAATAATGTGGTTTAATTCGTACTGAGAGCATCGACGAATGCTGAGCCTAATGAATTTTCGATTGACTTTTGCCGAGGAACGGACCTCGGACGTTTTCCCCGTTGAACGAAGGAGAGAGACGGCTCTGGCGAATAAGAAATTAAAAAAAAAACGATAAACGGAAACGCAGTTACCCATAAACGTTTTTTGTAGTTTCAATGTAAACGTCGTTTAGTTCGTCTAAAGCCCGCGCACGTTTCGGGTAATCGTATGAGACTGTTGTTTTACAATTTACTATGTACCTCAATCTCAAGATCATGTTTAGGGAATAGGGACGGTTTAGGTGATAATTAAGGCGGATCAGCAATCGAAATTGTCAATCCGGGTCTGTTGCTGACAGTGAAAGTGGACGAATATATGCGAGTTCAACATCCGTCGCGCGTATATTTATATATATATAAATATATACATAAATATATATGTACACGCTGTATTCTGTAAATACATGATATAAACTTAGCACTTTACGCAATTGCGCTGAGAGTTTATCCTGTAATAAATTACCCCTTGCCGGTTTTTTTGGCGAAAAAAAATTTTTTCGATTTAACGAAGTTTAAAAACCCTATCCGATGGGAAATTTCCCGCTGATTCCAAATATGAACGGTTTTTGCCCGAAAAATACAAAATTCGTGGAGAAAAATGCGAAAAACGATTTTTCACTTTTTCCAAATTTTTGCACTTTACTAAAATCGGTGTAATTTTTCTTTGGATTAATATAATCAGGATTTTCTTTTTTCATTCGAAAGAAAACTCTTCAACGAAGAGAATGCCGCTGGGCGGAACGCGATATCTCGATTTGCCGATTTTTTGCAGATTTTTAAAGTTGACCCTTGAAAATCGCAAATTTTTTGAAGGGGTACCCCTTGCCGTTTTTTTGGCGAAAAAAAAAATTTTCGATTTAACGAAGTTTAAAACCCCAATCTGATGGGAAATTTCCCGCTGATTCCAAATATGACCGGTTTTTGCCCGAAAAATAAAAAATTCTTGGAGAAAAATCCGAAAAACGATTTTTCACTTTTTCCCAATTTTTGCACTTTACTAAAATCGGTGTAATTTTTCTTTGGATCAATATAATCAAGATTTTCTTTTTTCATTCGAAAGAAAACTCTTCAACGAAGAGAATGCCACTAGGCAAAACGCGATATCTCGATTTTTCAATTTTTCACAGAATTTCAAAGTCGACCCTCAAAAATCGCAAATTTTTAGAAGGGGGGGGGGGGGGTATCATTTTTTCAAAAATTTGATGAAAAAAAAATTTTCGATTTCGCAAAGTTTAAAACCCCTATCCGATGGGAAATTTCCCGCTGATTCCAAAAACCACCACTATTTACCCAAAAAATTGAAATTTCGAGGAGAGAATCGCAAAAAACAGCCAAATTTCCCTATATTAAACATCAAACTGCTGCCGGTTTCCCAACGACCAATCAGAGGCCGAATAAATCGACAACGGTTGCTCATGAACTTTTTAATAAAGGACTATCAATTTCCATGAAAAAAAAAAAAAAAAAAAAAAAAAAAAAAAAAAAAAAATCGTTATTAACGCAGTCTCAAACAAAATCAACAAATCCTCAAACAAAATCGCACCGAGACGATCTCGAAGCCGTTCGACCGACTCGACTTCGAAGGGACTGCGAAGCTCATTGCTGCGAACCTAAGAACGAGTGGGACGTCGAGTAGGTAGTCAGGTATAATACGCACAGCGCCGAACGCTGAGCGAGCAGCGTCAGCAGCGACTTCAGCCGATCCCACCACAGTCTCGGCGCGGTACCGGGTTGCCGGGACAGCGGCGGGAGTGGGGATGGAAGAGGGAGACGGAAGACGAAAGAGGCGAAGCGAGAGACCGATCGCGCGCATCCCGTGACCGTTGGAAGATGTTCCACGGCGGAATAGCTCGCGGTCCTCCACCGGGGCAAGTATATCGCAGAGGCAGAGCGCGATCGAGGCGAGCGGCGAGCGCGCGCGGGGCTCGGGAATTCCGAGCGTTTCTCTCGCACCACAGTCTCCTCTCGTACGGTTTTCGCGCGAGCAGCGGCCGCCGCGTTTATTATCGTCAGTGCTATCGCCGCGTCCGCACGCAGCGGCCGACAAAATAACGTTCGCGAAGAGGCGCTGCGAATGTTCGGAATCAAAACAGCGTCGCTGCAACGAATTGCAATCGAAATTACAAACGAGTGTAACGCTCGGGTTTATCGTCAGTGAAATTACATTCGCGAAGAGGCGCTGCGAATGTAACGAATCAAAAAGCAGCGTCGAAACGAGTTACAATCGAATTTACAACGAGTGCAACGCTCGGGTTCATCGTCAGTGAAATTACATTCGCGAAGAGGCGCTGCGAATGTAACGAATCAAAAACAGCGTCGAAACGAGTTACAACGAATTTACTACGAGTACAACGCTCGGGTTTATCGTCAGTGAAATAACCTTCGCGAAGACGCTGCGAATGTAACGAAAAACAGCGTCGCAAGCAACGAATTACAATCGAATTTACAACGAGTGCAACGCTCGGGTTCATCGGTCAGTGAAATTACATTCGCGAAGAGGCGCTGCGAATGTAACGAATCAAAAACAGCGTCGAAACGAGTTACAATCGAATTTACGAGTAACAACGCTCGGGTTCATCGTCAGTGCTATCGTCGCGTTCGCGGAATTACATTTCGCCGACAAAATTACATTCGCGAAGACACTGCGAATGTTGCGAATCAAAAACAGCGTCGACGAACAACGAATCCACAATCGAATTTACGAGTAAAACGAGTTAAACGAACATACAACGAATTTAAACCTTAACACGTCGGATTTCTTCATTCCTTCGCTCATCGCTCTCAATCCGAAACTAACTGCGTCGTGATTGGCCCGCGTAAAAAAAACACAGGTGTGGAATTAAAAAAACATATTCCAGTGATACTTCGGAAAGAATCCCAGTGAAAAAAAAAAAAATCCTAAATGTGGAACCTTCGATGAAACCAAAGTGAAAAATTTGAGTTTTAAAAAATAATAATAACAATAATAATAATAATAACAGTAATAATATAAATGCGGCGGAATTGCCGCGTTTTCTGCGCATCGTCTTCGGAGACTCGTCGTCAGGGGCCACCGTGAGAGTCGCGCGACTCGGTCGGCCTCTCCAGCTGCTGCTGCTGCGGGAAGCGGAGGTCGCGCCGCTGATACCGCCGCCGCCGCTCGCTCGCGGCTGAGCAGAGCGACTAGCCCACCGCCTCCGCCCGTCTCGGGGCGCACCGACAAAACCCGCGCTCTGCACAATCGCGGCGCGTCGGAAATCTCGAAACAAACCGAAAGACACGTGCGAGTTGTGCGCAGACGCGCGAGTGTCCAGCCAACTGACTTCGAATTATTGTGTTTCCTTCAATAATAATAATATTACTATTATTATTATTATTATTAATTTTCCGATGCGCGAAAGACAGACACGTGCGAGTTGTGCGCCGACGCGTGAGTGTCCAGCCAACTGACTTCGAATTATTGTGTTTCCTTCAATAATAATATCATTATTATTATTATTATTAATCTTCTGATGCGCGAAAGAGAGACACGTGCGACTTGTGCGCAGACGCACTTCGAATTATTGTGTTTCATTCAATAATAATATTAATATTATTATTATTATTATTATCATTATCACTATTATTATTCCTCCGATGCGCGAAAGAGAGACACGTGCGAGTTGTGCGCAGACGCACTTCGAATTTTTGTGTTTCCTTCAATAATAATATTATTATTATTATTATTATTGTTAATCTCCCGATGCGCGAAAAAGAGACGCGTGCGACTTGTGCGCAGACGCACTTCGAATTATTGTGTTTCCTTTAATAATAATATCATCATTATTATTATTATTGATCTCCCGATGCGCGAAAGAAAGACACGTGCGAGTTGTGCGCAGACGCACTCCGAATTATTGTGTTTCTGATTATTATCATTATTATTATTATTATTTTTTATTATTTTTTTTATTATTCTACGTTTTTAACCGGTTTTAATTGTGGTGCGACGACTGTGATCAGTGAACGTCGACATAATCAGTGATTTTTCGCCGAGTCGAAGTGAAGTGTTGCGACGAGAGTGAATTTTCGGACTTGGCCGACCGGCAAACCGACGACGTTTCGCCGGCCGAGGCGTCGCCGGAACGGCCGCCGCCGCCGCCGTAGCAGCCGCTGCTGCTGCTGCCTCTCTCGTCTCTCGTCTCGCTGCTGCTGCTGCTGCCTCACGTCGGGATAACCAGCGGAATGTGGCACGAGGTGAGTTAGCGCGCCCGGCGGACCAACCGATCCCGCGCTGCCGATGTCTCTCTCTCTCTCTCTCTCTTTCTTTGAGCTCTGTTGGAGTGTCGGTCTTTGTCTCTCCTTCGTTCGTTCGTCGGTAGGAACAGCCGAGCGAACGAAGGAGAGTCGCTCGGCCAGGGACGGAGATCGGGAAGGACCCTTTTTCCCTCTGCTGCCTCCGATCCGCTCTCTCCTCCTTCGTTCGCCTCTGAGCCGCCTCTGAGCCGCCTCCGCGCGCGCCGCGCGCCACGGACGTGTATTACCCGCGCTCGGACGTCGAGTGGCACAACAACACTCGGCCGCCGCCGACTCGGATTCGCGAACGTGAAACACAGCCGGGCGCGCACTTGCCGCGCGCTCCTGGCTCGGTCCTACCTACTCCTGGTCGAGCTCTGTGGCTCACTCCGCGCAACTCTCTGCGACGGACGATGATTTATCTCTGCGCGCTCGACACGCGGGATTTTTTGGGTTTTGTGTAAAGAGTATTCGGATTTTTAATTTCAATTAACATCGACGCGTTTGCCGAGGTTGTGAAAATTGCGTTGTAAAATACAAGCGGTATTTTTATTTCGACGAAAATGACGAATAATTGAGATTTGAGTGGATTTAGTTGAATCTCGACGCGTTTGCCGAGGTCAGGAAAATTCCGTCATAAAATAAAATATAAGTCGTATTTTTGTTAATTCGAAAAAAATTAAGAATGGTAATTGAATAATTGGCAGAAGGCAAAATTAATTGAATATATTTGGTATAGTCGTAAATGGGGAACGATTGACGGAAGAAACATATATATGTGTATAGGTATATCAGACGTCGACTTCTTTGAAGACTTTTCGCGTCGATTTCAATGAACCTCGACGCGTTTGCCCAGGTCGCGAAAATTCTGTCATAAAGTAAATCCATAAGCGACGATTTCTTTTTAAATTCGACAAAAATAACGAAAACTGAATAATTGGCGGAAGACAAAACGAATCGAATAAATTGGGTATAGTCCTAAATGAGAAATGATCGAAAAAATGGTAAAAAAAAAAAACACATATATATACGTATAGATATTCGATATACAGAAGTCGACGTCTGTGAAGACTTTTCAATGAATTTTTGCTGCGCTCGCGAAAATTCCGTCATAAAATAAAAAAATAAGCGGCAATTTTTTTTTAATTCTCCAAAAAATCCCAAAACTGAATAATTGGCGGAAGGCGAAATAAATCGAATAAGCTGTGCACAATTGCAAATGGGAAACGATCTCAGGAAGAAACATATATATATTGCAACATATACATGTATATATATCTATATCACCTGGGACGTCGAATCGAGAGCGCAACGAAGTATCGAACGAGACCGCGGGGATCGTTAGCGGGCACGCACGTTGGAATGTTAAGGTCGCGGAGCCGGCCGCCGCCGCCTCATGTGTATACCTATATACATGCGTCGCGCGACCGCAGAGCGACGGCCATGCGGCCGCGTCTCTCGGCGCGCGCATCATCGGTGGCCGATCGATAAGTACGTTGCGATCGGATGTCAACGGTTTCGCGCGCTCCGTCTCACTCTCTCCTTCTCTCTCTCTCTCTCTTCCGTCGAGAGAGACTCAGCAGAGTCTTCGGTAAGTGCGCCGAAGGCGCACGAAGGGTGCGAACCCGTTTCTCGAGCCGCCGGAGATTCATTCGCGCCGAACTGAATGCGCGCTCTCTCGGCGCATTCAGCGATGCGCGCGCGAGCTCTCGAGCGGAACGCGCGTGCGCAGCAGCGGGATCGTAGGCGGTAGTAGCCATGAAAATGAATGAGGCAACGTTGCGTAAATACGGAGGCGATGCGGTTGCGCCCCTCGAATCGCATTTCTGTCATTGTGCGTTTTGTTGCAAATTATATGTAATATATATATATGCCACGCGAGGGAAACAAAACGAGCCTTAACCTACTGTTATCTGATAAGCGATCGTTTTGGCTTTCAATCATTGTATCCATTTTTTTCACATCTTTTTCGCCTTTATCAATTTATATGACGCTCAGGAATTAGAATCAGAAGTGGAATTAGTTACTGGAAATTTGAGGACGATTTTAATGCAAGATAATTAAATTATAAATCACAGCAATAATGATAATAATCGCGATAATAATAATAATGGATCGCTCAGGAATTAGAATCAGAAGTAAAATTAATTTCCAGAAATTTGACGACAATCTTAACCAAAAATAATTAATCAAACAGCAATAACAACAATAATCACGATAATAATAATAATAATAATAATAATAAATCGCTCAGGAAATTCGAATCAGAAGTGGGATTCATTTTTAGAAATTCTACGACAATCTTAACGCAAAATAAATTGCAAACTACAGCAACATCGATAATAATCATAATAATAATAATGGATAGGTTCTTGACCTTAAGTGGCTTCCTATCAGCTGCAAAAAAAGCAGAATTAATCCAAGCGAAGCGTTTATGTAATCCGGAAGCAGAGAGGCTCGAGCAGCAAACTCGCGCAACGACGGGAATACGTAGTAGCGCAGTGTTTAACGGTAACGGCGACGGCGACGAGGTCGGGAAGTCGGTTAACAGCTGCTACTTCGTCATCGCTGCGCCGCGCGCGCGCTGTGCATAGGCGACTATCCGGTTGGTGGTTGCGCGCCTTCGAGTTCTAGGACCTTCAGCCGCCAAGCGGTTCCCGTATCTGCAGCAGCAGCCGTTGCCTCGTCGCCCAAGTGTACGACGTGTCAACAGCTGCGCCGCAAGTCTCGTGCTGTGCGTCGCCGATTAGATCGTCGCCTTTATTTGCACCTCGACTGTCGGACGGCTCTTCGCACGTACGAACGGCGCGTGACTATTGTAGCGTTATATATATGTAGGGTGCGATAATACTATAATACTATAAATGTCGGAGATTGTGTGTTATATATATATACACACTTACGACAAAGTTCAAGCGATCCTGATTTTTTTTTTAAATTTTAATGAAGAATCAATTTGTGGAATTCCCCGATACGACTTTTTTATTATTTTTTATTTTGATTTATCTATATTACTCATGTCAAATTTGACATTAGACTGATATTATTTATTTGTGTTATTTGTTCTTTTTCTGGCAACCAATCGCAGCTCGAATAGTTTGCTAACAATGCTTTCCCATGAATTTTTTAAAAGAGGGATATTTATTTTTATTATTTTTTATTATTTTTTTTTTTTATTATTGAGAATTCGTGGAACGCCCCATATAAAAAAAATCTCAACGCTGCGCTGCGATTTAAAAAATCAAAAAAATGTTTCCCGCGGTCAAAATTTCCATAACCTCTGAAAACCCCGAAATAAAGTGCTGAGTAAATATTTTTGGAAGCGTGAAAAAAAAGAGGTGGCGGACGGGTTCGAAGGCACTTGGAGGCGATGGAAACGTCATTTCAATGAGAATGAGGCGCGCGGCTCGAGAATGCTTTTCATTCACAGGGGCCCCGACGCATTAGTCAGCCGAGTCGGTTTCGTTGTCGACTCTCTGAGAGTCGACACTTCGCATTTACACGTTTCGGACCGTTGGCTCTGCGCGAGACGATGGATTGGGATTTTTTTTTTTTTCTTACAAAATTATCGCCGCGGCACCGGACGCCCGGGTCTCCGGTTCCACCGGCCGGCGCGTATTGCGTGTCTGCGCAGGCGCAGCCAAAGACACAGAACAGGACCATAAGCCGACCCGGTTACGCGCTCCCGATTTTTTTTTTTTTTTTTTTTTTGAGGTCTCCCCCGCGCTCGATGATATTTTATTGGAAATGCGAGACGCGCGAGCGAGCAAAAGCCACCGACTGACTCAGAGCGAACGGATTCGCTGAGAGAATCGCAAATTTTTCCATAACTGCTTACCGATTTTTTGGGCGAAAAAAAAAATTTTCGATTTAACGAAGTTTTAAAACCCTATCCGATGGGAAATTTTCCGCTGATTCCAAATATGACCGGTTTTTGCCCGAAAAATAGAAATTTCGAGGAGAAAAATGCGAAAAATGTTCTTCACTTTTCGTCGAATTTTAACACTTCACTAGAATCAATGTAATTTTGATTTCGATGGATGGAATCTGGATTTTCTTTTTGAATTCGAAAGAAGACACTTTAACGAAGAGAATGCCGCCAGGCGGAACGCGATATCTCGATTTTTGAATTTTTTGCAGATTTTTAAAGTTGACCCTTATAAATCGAAATTTTTTGCAAGGGTATCCCTTGCCGGTTTTTTGGGCGAAAAAAAAAATTTTCGATTTAACGAAGTTTTAAAACCCTATCCGATGGGAAATTTTCCGCTGATTCCAAATATGACCGGTTTTTGCCCGAAAAATAAAAATTTCGAGGAGAAAAATGCGAAAAACGATTTTTCACTTTTTCCCAATTTTTGGCCTTTACTAAAATCGGTGTAATTTTTCTTCGGATCAATATAATCGGGATTTTCTTTTTGCATTCGAAAGAAAACTCTTCAACGAAGAGAATGCCGCCAGGCGGAACGCGATATCTCGATTTTTCGATTTTTTGCAGATTTTTAAAGTTGACCCTCAAAAATCGCAAATTTATAGAAGGGGTACCCCTTCAAAAAAATGCGATTTTTGCAAAAAAAAAAAATTTTCGATTTTGGAAACTTTGTGAACCCTATCCGATGGCAAATTTCCCGCTGATTCCAAAACCACCGTAATTTTCCCGAAAAAAATAAAAAATTCCACAAGAAAAACGCGAAAATCTAAATCGCTCATTTTCCCAAATTTCGTCCCTTCACTAAAATCGATGTAACTTTCTTCCCAATCAACCGAATCCAGATTTTCTTTTTGCATTCGAAAGAAAACTCTTCAACGAACAGAACACTACCAAACAAAACTTAATACGTCAATTTTTCAAATTTTCACCGAATTTCAAAACCCAACCCTCAAAAATCCCCAATTTTTCCATTCAACGTCTCAATTTTTCGTCAGATAAATTTCAAAGGCACTTGCTTAGGTGGTCCAATCCGTCTGTTCACCCATCTGACCGTCTGTTCATCCTCAGTCCGTCCGTCCGTCCGTCTGTCCGTCGCCAGGCCGAAAAAAGTGTGCGAACGGAGCGCGAGCGCCGAACGGCATCCGCCGAAGAACCGAAGAACGACGGCGGTTAACCGGCACTTAGAGGTGGAAACGAGACGCGAATTTATTCGCGTCTGACTTCGCTGCTGCGCGGAGAGAGATCCGCGTCGGCCATCGCGAAGCTCGCGCGCAAAGTAAATTGTTACCTGTCCCGCTCGGCCCGATAGCCGAGAGTCTCTCTTGTATTTAGCGAGACTCCGCGTCGACTCCGCCGCCGCTGCGTCGAACTCCGCTCAGCGATTCCTCGCAGCGGAAATCGCTACGGGCTGATCGCAGCGACTCGTGAAATACGTCAGACTCGATTTATACTCGAGAGGTTCGGGGCTCTCGAACCCCTCGAACCCCATCGAGATCGTAAATAAATGTTTCTCTTCACCGTGAATCATACTCACTCTGTTTAAAAAAAATCCGTAGCATTCTGAGTTACATTCGGGCCAAGCCGGGAACTGGTCAGGTCCAGGCGGCTGGTGAGGGCCTGACTTACGTCGAGTGTAACGCTGAAACTTTTTTGCCAGGGCAATTTTTTGATGACGAGGGTTATAGTCGACCCAAGTCGGGAACTGATCAGGCCCGGACGGGGATTTTGCAATTTTTTGCAATTTATTTGGCAATTTTCCGCAATTTATTTGGCAATTTTCCGCAATTTTTTTTGCAATTTTCCGATTTTTTTTTTTTGCAATTTTCTGACGACGAGTGTAATGTTGTAATTTTTCTGCCAGGGTAATTTTCCGACGACGAGCGTTACATATTCGACCCAATCCCGGCCCTGACCAGGCCCGGACGGGGATGACTCGACCCCAGCCAGGGCCTGACCAGCACCGAGTGTAACGCTGTAAAATGTACCACCAGAGCAATTTTCCATCAACTTGCTGAGCTTTTTATCTCGACTGCATCGAAGTGCATCTAAAAAAAATGCACTCTATATGAAAAAATGAGAAAAAAAAAAAGAAAAAATGCGACCTCGGTGCAGGGGGTCGAATATCGCGTTTATATCGAGCGAGGGCGAGTTGTGAGTTCGTGACATTATAGCGATTGTGACACTGCGGGGACTTTCACCGATCCTGTGTCGGGTCCTGTGTCCGTCCGTCTCCGTGTGGAATTTGATCCTGACGGCGACACTCGGCGCGGCGCGAGAACGTCGAGTGTCGCCGCCGCCGCTCCGAGAGCGGAGAAGGCGAACGAGAGCTGGATCTGGTCGAGAGAGAGAGAGAGATTCGCGCAAGGATATCCCGGGGCCCCCGAAGGCCGTTCGTACCTGTGGCGGGTCTCGACAACGCGCCCGGCGGGCCGCCGCCTGGACGTTGCCAGGCGCCGAGAGGACCTCGGAGATTATGACGAACGCCAGACAGGAGACAAGTCGCGAATCGCCGACGCTTTTGACAGGACGAAAAAAAAAAAAAAAAAATGCCGATGGGACGATGGATTTTATCATAAAAAAAGAAATTAATATTTGAATTTTTGGAGATATATATTTTTATTGTAATATTCAATCTGTTGGAAATTTATTGAAATAATTGATTAATAATAGAGGATTTTTTAATTGATTAATAATGAGGAAGGATCCGACGCTTTGGACGGGACGAAAAAAAAACGCCGGTGTGACGATGGATTTTATCATTAAAAAAGAAATTAATATTTGAGTTTTATGGAGATACTATATATTTTTTATTTTAATATTCAATCTGTTGGAAATTAATTGGAATAATTGATCAATGATAGAAGATTTTTTTTCAATGTGAATGAAAAATAATTAATCGCGAATCCGAACCTTTGGATGGGACGAAAAAAAAAAACACCGGTGTGACGATGGATTTTATCATAAAAAAAGAAATTAATATTTATATTTTTGGAGATATATATTTTTATTCTAATATTCGACCTGTTGGAAATTTATTGAAATAATTGATTAATAATAGAGGATTCGTGTCAATCTGAATTCAAAATAATTAGCAGCGAATCCGACGCTTTGGACGAAACAAAAAAAAAATGTTAGCCGCCGCGTCGATGGATTTCATAAAAAAAAAACTATATCCAATACCTGAATAAATGTTCAACAAATTATATTTTTTAATTTGAATATTCAATCAGCTGAAAATAAATTGAAATAATTGATTAGAGGATTCTTGTCGATCTGAATAAAAAATAATTAGCCGCTTCGAGTCGGCAAAAATCGTTGATCCTTGGCGCGTCCGCTTCGAACCGCTCTTCCCTCTCGACTCGTTCTCCGTATTTGAAGCGGTGGGAAAAGGCGCGAAGCGGCGGAACCGCAGCGGCTTTACTCCGGTCAAACCAGTGGGAGAGCTTCGGCTTCGTCGTCTCCGCCGCGCCGAACGACGTCCTTACCGATGCGGCTTCTGTTGCCTCCGCCGCTGGTGTCTCGCGCGCTTGTGTCCATTCAGCAAGCACCTGCCAAGTTAAATTCGGGCTGTGTATACGCGTCGCATACATTACGCACCGTCGAACCTTGAGCTGCGCCCGCTGGCTCCTCGCGTTGTACTGGGTGTCCCGCAATTTGCGCACTCGTCGTCGGCGTCTCCAGTATTTTTTAACACGCTGGTTTCGTGTCACTAAAATGTACCAATATTAATTAATGACAGCTCGAAGCAAAAGCTACAGGATATTCATTTTTTCAGTAACGTCCTCATAGAGGAAGCTTTGTTTTAGTGAAATTTTTTTTTTTTTTTTTTTTTTTTTATTATAGTGCACTGAAAAAAAATTAATAGTTGTGATGACCAATCATTGGTCAGAGCTACCAATATTTTTGTAGATCGAACCAATGATTGGTAATCACAACTACTAATTTTTCTCAGGGTGAATACAATATTAGATTATTTATTTTTCCCATCTGTGAAAAAATATCGCCTTATAATTTGACTCATGGTTCTAAAAAAGCAGTTCTAAAAAATTATTATAACGAACAATCGTTATAATGACTTTAGAATATATATTTTAAAATGTTCGTTGCTTTCCAACTATGCAAACTTCATCATAATAATGACTCTGACCGAGTGGCACTGCCCTCTTTCCGTTCTTATCTTCGCTCCGGGTCGTCTGCTTTCCTCTGATAAGCGTTTGCTTCTCTTCTCGCAAAATCCACAAAGGTCGCAGCTCGGCTTCTACGAATTTTTATCTATTTCTTCGCTCAGCTATTGGCTCGTTTTCCACGAGGCAAGAAAATAGTTGCCGGGTCGGTCGATCGGTTCGTATAACGAGGCCGGTTTTTTTTTTTTTTTTTGTCGAGACTTCCGGCGGACGCTGGGATTATGTTGGCTCGACACAACAACAACACCGACATAATGTGTCGGTGTTGTTGTTGTTCGCTTCCCTCGGCGGATTCCATCGACCCTCAACGCCTGGCCAAGGTCGTCGAGCAGGAAGTGCGCAGCGCCAAAGGGAGGACGATGAGCGAGCTGCTCGGCAAGGTCAACGATTTTACAGCGCGCGGACGGACGGATAGATGCAGGAGGAGTGTATAAACCTATCCCGACGTCTCGGCTGTATCGTCGTCGCTGCTTCCCTCGAGCCGCTTGCATAGCGTAACAACTCTATGGCCTGAGTCGTAGCTATGCACTGGAAGCGCGGATAATGCGGGTCGTTTCGCTACAGTTTCTGTCGGTTCTGATGGAACGCATTTTCCCTGTGTTATAATTTTTTATTTTTTTTATTTTTTTTTTATTTGGTTTAGATCATAAATACAGGTCCAGGAATAATTTTGACTCGTTGGGAGTGTCGGCTTATCAATTATCAAGCGATTTTTTCTGTCGAATCTGATGGACTCGATTCTCGACGAATTTTCAGTGTGTTACAATTTTTTTAATTTTTATTTTTATTCGGTTTAGATCATAAATACAGGTCCAGGAATAATTTTGACTCGTTCCGAGTGTCGGCTTATCAATTATCAGGCGATATTTTCTGTCGGATCTGATGGACTCGATTCTCGGCGCATTTTCCCTGTGTTAAATTTTTATTTATTTTTTTTTATTCAGTTCAGATCATAAATACAGGTCCAGGAATAATTTTAACTCGTTGTAATAGTCAGCTTATCAATTATTTTTTTATCTATGATAAAATAATAACTAATATGATGATAAAAATAAATATGATAAAAATCAATGATTTTTTCTGTCGGGAATCGTTAGAATATACATCTTTTTTTTTTTCATTGCATTCCAACGATGCAAAAATCATTAGTCATTCGATATTTTTAGGGATCAGACTAATCACTATAGAGACTCGATAAGCTAATAGTCGGAGATTTTTCGTACTCAATTTCAAGACTGAAACGACGATACGTAGAAGCACAGCGATTCCGAGTCGCTGGTTTGAAGCGAAGTTGGACGAAATTGGATAGACGGAGCTTGGGTAGGACTTCATCGGTGTCGCGGAAACCCTGCGTACACTAAGCTCGTAATAATTTTACCGACGGTTCTCTGGGCTTCCGTGTGTTGTTTCTTCTCTCGGTTTACGTGGAATTTCTCGCGACGAGCTCGGAGTCGGGACGCGAATGTCGCGCCGTGCGAAGCAGCTCTCCATTCGACGTCGAACAATCTCGGCGGGTGAATTGATAAATTTAATTAAGTGATCAATTTAATAAAATGATACATTTAATTTAATTCTGTGGGTGAAGTGAATTATTTATTTTTATTTTTTTATCGATATATAATCACACTCAGTCACTGACTTTATTCTAATTACGTTACCACGTTGTGTTTCGACACCGACGCAGCAGGCGTGTCTCGTATATCGATTACAATATCGCCGAGTCCTCGGCGACTTTTTCCCACTGCGACTCGACGCGCCGTGAGCATTGAAATCCGATATCCGCGTCGTCCTGCGCGATCCCCGAGACCAGCGCTCTCGATCTAGCGGCGACGCATGCGCAGTGAGACTCAAGCTCGTTCGTTACGCAGCGTCGACGGTCGCAATGCGCTTCGCCAATTTTGGCAAAACGTGCGATACCATTTTTTTTTTATTGGGAGTAACAAGCAACTTCTTTAAATAAAAAATAAATAATAATAATAATAATAATGGTTAATAAAAAATAAATAATAATAATAATAATAATATCTTCGCCAGAAAATCTAGCGCGACGCATGCGCAGTGACTCAAGCTCGTCGTTACGCAGCTTCGACGGTCGCAATTCGCTTCGCCAATTTTGGCAAAACGTGCGATACAATTATTATTTTTTATTGGGCAAGAATTTTTTTATTCGAAGAATAAGAAAAAATAAAAAAATAAGGAAAAATAAAAATTAAAAATAAAAAAAATTAAAAAATGTTTCCAGCGTCGCGAGAGAATCGAACCGCGACCGGATCGCGTGTACCGTGTGTCTTACGTCGTGCGCACAATCGTAGCTGGAACTGCGCTTGCGCTCTGGTTGGCGCGGCAACGCGAAACCCGTTTCCGCGAGTCCGTAGCGCGCGCGCCGAGCAATAGTAAGCTTCGTGCCTCCGACTATTGACAACCGTGACTCGCGGGACGACGACTCTCGGGTAATCGCGTCGCCGATCTCGATTCTTCTGGCGGCTTGATGTTCCACTGGGAAATTATTTTTTAATTCATACATTTTTAGTTAATTAAAAAAATCAAACGATTCAATCAAATTCAATCGAACGATTCAGACAGATTCAATCGAACCAGATTGATGCGAAAATAAATCAATTTACGTGTAAAAAAGGGGCATAATTTTAAAAAAATCGATCGTAGCTTCCTGATAATAATTGTGTGTGTTTTCCTGTTACAGACGGCGTCTCACGATCACGACCGGAGCTATGCTGGCTGATGCGCGCGCCGCGGGAAGACGAGGCGAGACCAGACCAACGCTGCAGCCGCCGTAACGAGTCCGCCGGGTGCGCCCGCGAGGTGGAAACGCGCCGCGCGGTCGTCGTCGTCGGCGGTAGCAGCAGCAGCAGCAGCAGCAGCAGCAGCTGCCCCGCGGGGCAGCGCGTCGCTAGTTCGCCGCTGAGTCTTCGCCTTACTCGACGACCAACGAGAAACCGGAAGCCTCGGTACATCACCCCGACGTTACCGACATCAGGAAGCCACCCGGACGATTATTCTTCCTCCGAGGATCCACGATGTGAGGCTCCGGGGCTTGAGCTGCTCGTAGCCTGTGGGACGACGGGGAGAGAAGGACAGAGTGATAAGAGATAAGGAAAAGAGAAATTGAACGAAAAAGGGAAGACAGAGATAAAGGATAAGAGACAGAGAACGAAAAAGGAAGACAGATATAAGTGATAAGAGACAGAGAACGAAAAAGGAAGACAGAGATAAGTGATAAGAGACGGAGAACGAAAAAGGACGACAGAGATAAGTGAGAGGCAGAGAACGAAAAAGGACGACAGAGATAAGTGATAAGAGAAATTGAACGAAAAAGGACGACAGAGATAAGTGATAAGAGAAATTGAACGAAAAAGGACGACAGAGATAAGAGATAAGAGGCAGAGAACGAAAAAGGAAGTCACAGATAAGAAGATAAAAGATAAAGGAAAGTGAGAGAGACGAAGAGAAGAGGCAACGACAGAAAAAAACAGAGGTCAGAGAAAGTGAGAGAGACAGAGAAGAGGGAAAGACAGAAGACAGACATAAGAAGAAAAGACCGAAAAATCCAGAGATAAGAGATAAGAGATAAGAGAGCCAAAAAGGGGCGCGAAGCCCGTTCCACCCCCATCGACAAGTAATGCTGAAGCACATTCTGACGGGGCAGCCGTCGTCAGCGGGCTCCAGGCATCACAATGACTACCAACCCCAAAACCAGCAACAGGCGCACCAACAAACCCCACCGGTCGCCTCTTCAACCACCATCCCAACCACCTCAGCCCTCCACCATCATCACCATCACCACAACCCCCCAACAACGAATCACCCTCACCACCAACACTTCACACCAGCCTCACCATCCTCTCGTCTCGCATCCGGAAGGCTCACGAGCGACGTCTACGACTCAGTCGTATCGCAACGAATCCCAACTGTTATCAGCGGTAACGGCGGCAGCAACAACAGCAACAGCAACAACGCGTTGTCGCATCAACCGACGCCGTCGTCGACGCATCGACATCCGCTCAATCATTCCCAGCTGAGCGTCAACAATCTCTCCCAGCGACTCAATCACTCTCACGCCCTCAACCTTTCGACCTTATCGACCTCGAAGCATTCGGTCAACAGCGCCAGTCCTGTTGTCGGGAATAATAATAACAACTGCAACGGGAATAATAATAATAACAGTATGCATCTGACGCATGTGACGCAGGTGGGTCACGGGGATAGGGTCCATCAGGCGAATGGTGGATTGGACATTTCCAGGCTGTCCAGGTTGCCGAGCCAGACGACCCCTTCGCCCGCACCTGCGGCTGTTCACGCACCTGTCGTCCCTCAGGTCGTGGCATCGCCGCCATTGGGCGGTAATGGCATCAATGTCGCCAGGTTGGACACTTCGTGGTCGTCGTCGTCGCTGTCGAAGAACCCGAAGAGCGTTTTGCCGATCGTCACTGCCGCTGCTGCGGGTCAACAGCAGCAGGAAGCTGGGGTCAAGGAGATGCTGACCTTCCTTGGGTTGCTGTGTCTCGTGTCACTTTTGCTCGCGATGCTGTCGCATATTTTTTTGCTGAAAATATCGCCGTTGACTGTGACACCGAGCAGTCTAATTAGTCCGGAGGAGTATACTATCGTTTATGAAGTGACGTTGGCGTTATGTGCGTTGGCATTGTCGCTGAATCTGTGCTGTTTGCTGGTCTGCGCCATTCAGTTCCTGTTTGCGGTGAAGCTCGTCAAGTCTTCGTACCAGGGTCATCGGTAATTATTGCTTTTTTTTTTAATTGGGTAGAAAATTAATTGAATGATATTTATTTTGGGGGGGGGGGGGGGGGGGGGGGGGGGGTTGATGGGGGAAGTGACGGGAATGCGGATTTCCGAGAGGATCGCGAGCGATAAACCTGAGCGTGCTTTGCGGTCGAGCCTCTCGAGGGGCCATTATTGCCTCGGTAGCAGAGGCAGAGGCAGAGATTCGCGTAGCAGAGGCGTTTGACACGCCGGGAATCCGGTTCGATTATTTTTCGCGAGCTTCAATGGACGCCGCCGGACGAGCGGAGTGTGATGTGTCTGATTAATTAAAGTAACGAGAGGGGGCGAGGAAAAAAATTGGGGGTCGCGGTTCGGTTGATCGACTGTGGTAAAATAAACCGTCGAAAAAAATGGCACCTCCAAAAAATAGCACCTTTAAGAAAATCACACTTCTAGAAAAAATCGCACCTCTACAAAAATGGGGCCTCTAAAAAAATCAAACCTCTGAACAAATAGCAAGCCTAAGAAAATGGCAGCTTTAAAAAATGGCACCTCTAAAAAAATGGTACCTCTAGAAAAAGTGGTACCTCTGGAAAAATTGCACCTCTAAAAAACTGCACCTCTAACGAAATGGTTCCCCAAAAAAATTGCACCTTTGCAAAAATGGCCCCCCCGAAAAAAATGGTACCATCGCCTCGAAATGATTCGCTCCCCATCACTCCGACCTTTTTCCTCGCCTCCACGTATCGCGAATCACATCGTCCGTCCGTCACGAATACATTTGCGCCTCTTTCCTGCGAGAATAATTGAAGTTACGCTCCCGTCGCAAAAGTTCTCAGATCATCCATGCATGAGCAATCTACATTTACCGCTCTGCGTATAACCGTAACCGCCCCTGTGTGTATGTGTGTGTGTTTCAATGTGTTGCCCACGTTTGCTACGTGCATCGCTTTTTCGCGATCGCACGACGACTCAGTCTGTGTATACGAGATCATTGTCTCCCGCGCGATAAATCTGCGACGCACGTACGATGCACCTTCTCACGCGGTGCGAGAGAGAGAAGGGGCTATATACGCGCGACTCGACTATATATCTCGAATCCGGACCGTAAAAATTCACGTCCTGTACTTGTGGACTGTATACACAAGTTCGAGTCTCCCACCAACGAAGCCATCGACGAAGAGGCGCAATCTTTGCCGCCTCTTCGACCCTTTCATCGCTACAGTCAAATCTCCCAACAGGTCAAAAATTGCGGTCCCAATTAATTCGCAAATTAATTAATAGAGTGAAGTCGAAGGGTCTATATACGCGCGACTCGACTATATATCTCGAATCCGGACTGTAAAAATTCACGTCCTGTACTTGTGGACTGTATACACAAGTTCAAGTCTCCCACCAACGATGCCATCGACGAAGAGGCGCAATCTTTGCCGCCTCTTCGACCCTTTCATCGCTACAGTCAAATCTCCCAACAGGTCAAAAATTGCGGTCCCAATTAATTCACAAATTAATTAATGGAGTGGAGTCGAAAGGGCTATATACGCGCGACTCGACTATATATCTCGAATCCGGACTGTAAAAATTCGCGTCCTGTACTTATGGACTATATATACAAGTTCGAGTCTTCCACCAACGAAGCCATCGACGAAGAGGCGCAATCTTTGTTCATTCACAATTCACAAATTAATTAATGGAGTCGATGACATTTTTTGGTTTCGTTAATTTTGTTTATAAATAAATTCGTGGGGTTGTTTTAAGCGAAGAAGTTGCGAAGCAGGCGAGAGAGTTTTGACTGTATCGTAATCGTTCGGGTATAAAACACACGGAGTGCAACCTGAGGCCAGGGAGCTCGCTCCCTGGGGAACCGACGGATCCCTCGTTAAGATGAATATCGATAATAGCAGGGCTCTTCGTCTTTTTCCGCTACTGTGCATTGTCAGTCCGATGCAACGGCGATGCACCGACCTGGATTCCATCTTTGGTGCACCTTTTTTTCCCGCTTTTAATTCGCAGGCTTCGGACGGTCCTTGAAATGCGTTTTAAGTCCGATGGAATCATTTTCGCGGCAGCGAAATAAAAATAAAAATGACCCAATTTATTAATATAATAAATTGTATTAAAAACATTTTTTTTTATTTTATTTTTAGTCCGATGGAAACATTTTCGCAGCAGCAAAATAAAAATGACCCATATAATAAATCGTGTTAAAATAGTACATTACGATACAAGTGCGAAAAAACTTTTTCTGACAAGTGTGAGTTTGCAGCGCGAGCCGAAGGCGAGTGCTGTAATCACACGAGTCCGAAAAAGGTTTTTCGCACGCGTATCGTACGAAATTTTATTTCACTACGTCGGAAAATGCGGTGTTACGCACGCGAAGCGTGCGTAATGCCGCGTTTTACGCACGGAGTGACATAAAAATTTTTTTGTTTCAATTTTAGTCTGATGGAAAATTTTTCGCGGCAGCGAAATAAAAATAAAAATGACCCACTTTATTAATATAATAAATCGTGTTAAAAACATTTCTTTTTTTATTTTAGTTTTAGTCTGATGGAAAAATTTTCGCAGCAGCGAAAAATGACCGATTTCAGTAAAATACTAAATTGTGCAAAAAATATTTTTTTTTACCACGGGTAAACATTTCCTTTTTTTAATCGCATTCGTGTGACCTTGAAAAACTTGACCTTTCGCTGCGGGAACAGCCGACAATTGGCATTCCCTGGATTTTCCCTTCGCGTTCGTCGGTCGGTCGCCGAGGCTCCGGAATTACTATCGCTCTGAATTAGCGAAACGCGGGGAATTCGCGAAATTGCGCGTAATCCTCGCTCACCGAGCTCGGATAATAATAATAATAGTTCTGCTGGTTGCGCTCGGTCTCTAATTAACGCGACGGTGAAATAAGGGAAGAGGGACGAAGGGAGGGGAAAAAGCGAGATTACCGGGAAGGGCGGGAAAAGGGCGAGTATACTTTTTCTCAAGACCCTTGGGACTATCGTTCGCGTTTCTCAGATTCCGAAGCTCAGAGCCACGTGGAACTCGTCGATAGCCTCTTTCCTCTCGTCTCCCCCCCCCCCCCCCCCCCCCTCCCCCCCTTCACATACCTGTGCATTATTTCCAAGTTCGCCAGCCGCTTCTCAACCGCAGTCGTCTCGGCGCTTCTTCTGCCTGCGAAAGTTATGGCCGCGCGTTTATCGGGCCTCCGTCCTCTTATCATTCGTGGCGCCGTGTGGCAGATAACGAACGACCCACTTTTCTGCTCTTCTTCTTCTTTGCAGTCCCTTTTTTTTTTTTTTTAAGGAGGTAGTAGGGGCGAGATGGGTAATTCGAGCCTGGAGGGAAAATTTAGAGTGAAATGTTTAATTATAAATATACGATTTTTTAATTCAATTAATTTACTCGACGATTGCTACGATAACTGAATTCACGATATTCACGATAATAAAAATAAAAAAAATCGTAGGCGAATTCCAGTCTACCGACAATTTTTTTTTTTAGATTAGTCGGTTGTGTCGTAAATTTTTCAACATCCGAAGTCAACCTGGAATTTTTTTTTTATTTACTAAAGCTGGAAATTCATGACAGCTGTATTCACGATATTCACGATAATTAAAAAAAAAAAAAAATGTGGGTGGAAATCCACCGTCGCCGGGGCGAGACGGATCGCTCGAACCTCCAGGAAAAATTGCCATCGAAATAATATTCAATTCTAAATAAAAAAATTATTTTAATTCAATAAACGCGTTCGCCAAGCTCCGATTATTAACTTGTATCGGATCGTGTTATGTAAGAATGGAAATCGCGAGTGTAGAATTACATTAAAAAAATAAAATAAAAAAATAATAAAAGTTTCTAGTCGAGTCGACTTGCGTTTTCGGTTCGGGACCGTCGGATCTCGGCTCGCGGCTGCTATCCCAAGACAGAGACGGAAACAGAGAAAGAGAAAAAGGAAAGAGAGAGAAATTCCACCGTGCATTCCACTCGTCTTAAATGCCCCCCCACCCCCCACCCCTCCTCTTCCCCCTAAACCACGAAATCTCGCGTTCGCGTCGAATGTTTTATAGCAATATAACAACGTGCACGGGTTTATAGGTATACACACTGTATATGTATTTATATATGTGTATATATATATGTGGGATTCACGTCGTGCCGAACACACGTATAGCACGACGCCCAATGGGCGCGTACATCTCGAAAGAACGCAACAAGTTATTTATTCCCGTAAGGCATTTCTCCCAATACACTCGACTATACCTATATATATATCCCGATATATGTATACAATGGCACTGGGCTTTATTTCCGAGGAACCGAGGATTTTTTTTTTGTATAAAATCCTGTTAACTCGACTTTTACGCGATTCTCAACGTCGAATCGTTAATTACGTTAATTTTACGCGCACGAAAAATGTGATTTTTTATTTATTTTGTGATTCGTTAATTCGGTCGGTAATGAAGGAACTTTGCGAGGGTAATTAAAAATGAAAATTAATTCGAAGCTTTTAGGAAAATTACGAGGCTGGATTTTTTTTTGGTTCTTAAAATGCAAAGTTTGAGTTTACTGAATTTCTGAATTTTGTTTCCTTGCTAAAGGTTCTCAACGTCGAATCGTTAATTACGTTAATTTTACGCGCACGAAAAATGTGATTTTTTATTTTTATTTTGTGATTCGTTAATTCGGTCGGTAATGAAGGAACCTTCTGAATATAATTAAAAACGAAAATTAATTCGAAGCTTTTGGGGAATTTACGGGGCTCGAATTTTTTTTTTGTTTTTGGTAGTTAAAAAGCAAAGTTTGAGTTTAGTGAATTTCTGAATTTTGTTTCCTGGGTGTAGAGGTCATCGGAGACGTCCGGACGTGAGAATCATAGTCGAGACGACGTCGGCGAGTCGGTGCGAAAAGAGTCCGCCGGCTTTGCGACTGTGTAATGAAAGCCCAGTTAGTCCGTTGCACGTAGAGAGCGCATTGTTCGTCGGCGTCGTCGGACTCGTCGTCGTCGTCGTCGTCGGCTCGGCTCAGAGTAATTGCGTCTCGAGACGCGCGTCGGCCTCGTCGACACTTCTCTCGGCGCTTCGCAGCAGGCAACAACCGCTCCGAGGCGACGAGCTTCGGACCCATTGTCGCTCCTTTGCTTTTGTACAGTAGAACACCTTTTTTGTCATTGTAGTCTTCTGAACAGATTCGAGGATGCAGATTTATTTAAATTAGCCTGCAACCCAGGGACTTAAATCTTCATATTTTTTTCCATTGATTACAATATTTATTATTAAAAAAAAAATAGTGGGATTAAAAAAACATTTTTTTTTTTTCATGTATGAAATAATTGATTTTTTAAATCACATCGGAAGATTTTTTTAATTACAATTAAAAAAATCTTCGAATCACATCAGAAGATTTTTTTAATTATAATTAAAATTAAGATGTGATTTGAGGATGCAGATTTATTTAAATTAGCCGATTCAACCTAGAGTCTTAAATTTTCGTATTTTGTCCAATGTTTACAATATTTATCATAAAAAACAAAATTAGTGGAATTAAAAAAACATTTTTTTTTTATATATGAAATAATTGAGTTTTTTTAATTAATTGAAGAAACAGATTTGACACTTTATTTATGAGCCTCGAATCAACACTTTGAAATAAAAATAGTGGAAGCTGCGAGATTCGACTGTAGGGTCGTTGCGGTAATTAAAAAAATGTCGAGGGTCGTGGCCCTAGCCGAAAGTGCCATTTGAAGTGCCGCGTTGTCTGCGCCTAGAGAAACGGCAACTGAGAAAGTGAAATTTCAAGGAACCTCGACTCGTTTTTTTTTCGTTGTCACGATAAAAAAAAAGTCGAAAGACTTACGACCTGGAGGACACTGCGCAGACTCTCGTCTCGAGCTATGCGCGACTCGAGTCCAGGGCTTAGCGGCCAGATAGGCCGCTAAGTGGCTCGCTCATTACTCGAAGCGTCGTCCGGGCGATAAGCTCGCTTTTTTTCGCTTCTTCTCTTCTTCTTCGCGCCTCAAACGTTCCCCTGGGAAAAGCTCCTCAATGCTTCGCACTGTTGGCGCTCAGATCTTCGTCGGAGGTTCGTTCAAACGAACCTTGGAACACCCCTGACTGTGTTTGCTCAGTGGTGTCCAAAAAAAAAAAAAAAAAAAAAAAAAAATGCTGAGCAGAAGAAACCAGAGCATCGAGCTAATCGCCTATCTTATCAGTGAAAACACCGACGGTCAGTGAAGAATCCAGGCTCAGATCTTTCTCTTACTATCTCTTTTTTTTCCTTTTTATTTTTTATTTTTATTTTTATTTATTTTTATTTTTTTGCCGCCCTTTTAGTGTTCTATTAA
Organism: Itoplectis maculator; assembly: GCA_964034905.1. Taxonomy (NCBI): domain Eukaryota; kingdom Metazoa; phylum Arthropoda; class Insecta; order Hymenoptera; family Ichneumonidae; genus Itoplectis; species Itoplectis maculator. The sequence continues at coordinate 5,047,392 of OZ035865.1, forward strand.
TTACATACTGGAGCATTCCTCGAGGAAAAGTTGCATCATAGAGTCGGTCTAAGTTCGTCGTCGTTTCAATTTACCATCATACCAGGATTTTTTTTTTTTCTTTTTTTTTTTTCGGGTCGATGTGTGAAACTGGTTAACGGGCCGCGCTCCCCAGGGTTCGTCGGCATCTGGTTTAAGTTTCGGGGCGTCATCGCCCGTGGACCATATACGAACCGTCGTCGATTGTTTTTTTTACTTTTTTTCTTCGCGCGTTACGCTCGGAATTTCTCGAGCCCGCTTCGCTTCTGAGGTCGCTGGGGGGATCCGGCACAGTGGATCGATTGATCGATCGTAAAATCGGACGCTAAAATTTCCAGCACCGTTAGGAGGGTAAAATAAAATCTGAATAAAAGAATTTACATAGAAATAAAAATTTCGTCCGGTCTAAATTTTAGTGTCCGATGTTGCGATCGATCAATCGGACGCTAAAATTTAAAGCCACTGTTACAAGTGAAAAATAAAATCTCAAAAACGATTTTTTTTTTACATCGAAATAAAAATGTTAAGTCACCGTTACGAATGGAAAATAAAATCTCAATAAAAGAATTAACATCGAAATAAAAATTTCGTCCAATCGAATGAGCCACCTGCCTTTGACCCTCGGTTCATTCACTCCGCAAAAATCGGTACCTGTCGCTTTTACCGATCCACCTGAAAGTCACAGGTGTCGCACGCTTCGGTCCTAAACGAATTTCAAATTTTGAATTTTTCATTTACGGTTCCATCTCCGGTCGCCATATTTTATGTATATTGACTCGAGTGCTTCTGCCTCTACTTCGGTTGACAATTGGCCAATCGAGGGTCCCCTGGATGAGGGGGAAAGGGGGGGAAGGCTAAGGGAACCCTGAGAAGAGGCTCGTCGATCGGTTCCGAGCCACTACGACAGGTAATAGCTTCCGAGTCGGGTACCACACTGTCCTGCTGCCCCTTCGCCTGCACCGCCGAAGAAAGAACAGGTGCGTCACAGCGAGGGAGCCATCCGTAACGGTTCCCCCCCTTTCACCCCACTTCCACTTGGTTATTCCTTATTTTTCTTATTCCCTTTCTTCGTCTTATAGTCTTCTTCGTCCTCTTCGTTTTATCCTTTGGCCCCAAAATTTCCTGGACACTTTTTTTTTTTTTTTTTCGAGGGTGAGGGAAACAGACCGGACGTCTTATTCGGCCTAAACCCGAGGACGAAACCTCACTGGGAACCGTCGGGGTTAACACGGTTAATGCTAACCACTCGGCTGGGATCGTCTTTCCTGTTTCCTCGACGATCGCCACAACAGCTGTATTCACGATATTTATGATAGTAAAAAAATCGTGGGTGGATGCTAATCTTCTGACGATTTTTTTTATTTAGTCGGCTTTGTGTCATAAATTTTCCAACACTTGAAGTCAATGGTTTAGGCTGCCCTATCAGCTGGAATTTTTTTTTAGTTCACTAAAACTGGATACACGATATTCACAATAAAAAAAAATCGTGGGTGGATACCAATCCTCTGACGATTTCTTTTTATTTAGTCGGTTGTGTCGTAAATTTTCTGTCACTTGAAGTCAATTGTTGAGTCTGTCCTGATAATGCCTGATTTTTTTTAAATTCACTAAAGCTGAAAATTCTCGATATTCACTATAATTTAAAAAAATGTGGGTGGATCTCAAGCCACCGACGATTTTTTTTTTATTTTGTCGGTTGTGTAATAAATTTTCCAACACCTAAGACACTAGATCAATTAGTCCGTCTTGTCAGCTGAAACATTTTTTTTTTTTTTTTTTTATCGTTCACTAAACGTTGGACTTTGGACATCGAAAAGCTGCCGATTATTCTCGATGCTCTCACCGCTCTCGGTCGAACTGTTAACGTTGTTTACAGCCGTCAGGACTATTTATAACAGCCATCGGTCCGCTGCGTTCGCTACGGAAGACGTCGACAACGACGACGACGTCGACGACGGTTAACCGCATCGCGCTTTTCCGTCTATTTCGAGAGCGACTTCCAGCTGCCGGACAAACGGGCGAAAAAAAAAGAACCAAGAAAACGCATAGTCGTCGTGTGCGATCTGACGAACGAGTTTTCGTGGGTAGAAAATCCAATTAAAACGGATCTCGACTCGCCGACGGAAATAGACCCACGCACATAATTTCTGTCTCCGCCTGCAATCGACTCAATTCACTATTTACCAGTCTCGCAATTTTTTATCATTTTTTTTTCTAAACCAGGCGGCCCTTATCAATCACCGAGATAAGGCGCAAACGCGCAGGCGCCGAGAGGGCGTCGCGTCTGAGAGCAAAGACCACATTTAAGGCGTCGTCTAGGGTCGAGGGACTGAGTCTTGATTTACGATTCACGATTTCCTCGACGCAACACACAAATGTGTGTCGCAATCGTCGACAGAAATGTGGGTCAACCACAGATACAAAACGTTGTCGCGATACAAATCGGTCGCAGTGAAAAATGGCTCCCTGGTCCTCTGATCCATTCAGCTCCAAGAAAAAAAAAAAAAAAAAAAAAAAAAAAAAAAAAAAAAAAATCTCAGCAGCTTCCGCGACGAATAATGTTCGATAATATTATTCCACTATTTCTGAGGTGTAACGGGCGGCTTCCGGTGTCGCAATCGTCGTCAGTGTTTAGTAGACAAGACGAAGGAGATGGAGAACGAGTTGGAGGATAATGGCTAATCCAGGAGGGGAGGGGAGGGATCGATGACTGCGGACGCGTGGGCGGACGTGTCATCTCAGTCGCCGTCGGGACCAGCGAATGAATGCAGCCACCATCATAGGTGTGTGTATATATATATATATATTATATGATATATACAATGCAAGACGTGTTGGCCGGACTGTGACTCAGCTTTCCTGGGGTTTAGCAGTCGTGTCTAGTCAGGAGTTGTGACGATGTGACCCCTGAGCTTCTATGTTGACCTGTGTCACAGTCAGTGATGTTTGAATCGACTTTTGACCCAGTCAGCTGCCCGGTGCCTGACCGCAGGACAATTATTGAGACACTGGGTGATTGTTTAACTCGGGGACCAGTTGTGGACCAGTTTTCAGTAGCGTTGCTACTGAAAACGGACCGATTTGGCGCTACTGAAAAAAAAAATACACAAAGCGTTGGTACTGAAGAATTGTGATGTTTGAATCGACTTATGACCTGGTCAGCTGCCCGGTGCCTGACCGCAGGACAATTATTGAGACGCTGGACAATTGTTCAACTCGGGGACCAGTTGTGGACCAGTTTTCAGTAGCCTCGCTACAGAAAAAGAACCGATCTGTCGTCACTGAAAAAAAAATACACAAAGCGTTGGTACTGAAGAATCGTGACGTTTGAATCCACTTATCATCCGGTCAGCTGCCCGGTGCCTGACCGACGGACAATTATCGGTACACTGCACCATCGGTCAAAGTGTGGACCAGTAATTGGCCGGTTTTCTCGACCCTCGTTGCTACTGAAAAAAAGATAAAAAATAAATAACAAAAAAAAAAAACACGGTGCAGAAGAATCCGACCCCGACGACCCTATAAGGGCGAATAAGGGGAGAGGTGCTCGTCGATTGACTGAACGGAGATGCAAATGAGGCGGCGACGAAAAAGCTGTCTCGCTCGAGGTGACGACAAGCACCTTGTAACTACAAAGCTGCGCCGGTGAAGACCCGACGAGCCTCGCTCGTCGGGTCTCTTCAGCGTCTTCGGCGGCAGCGTAGGTCTCGGGATCTTGTTGCCACCGCCGACGCCGTAAGTCTCCGCGCGGCAAAAACTCGTAGAACTTCGCCTTACGCCGGGCCCCGTCGACGTTTAAACCTCCAGCAGCGGCAGCAGCAGCAGCAACAGCAGCAGCAGCAGCTTCATCCATAACGCTCGCGGTTGCTGCCTAGAAATTCCCACGATGCCATTGCTACCCCCCTCTCCCCCCCTCCCTACGACTCCTCTTTGCCCCTTTCCCTTCACCCGGGACGGCGACCTCGCTTCCTCGTCTACAATGTTGCTGCGCGTCGCTGAAACCCGATTTTTCGATATTTTGCATTAAAAAAAATGGTTTTTTGCGTTTTTTTAGATGAATTTTTTATTTGGCGGGCAAAAGGCGGTCATTTTTGGAATCAGCGAAAAATTTCCCATCGGGTAGGGTTTTAAAACTTCGTTAAATAGAAAATTTTTTTTTTGCGATTTTTTTCGAAAAATCGTAAGGGGTACCCCTTCTGAAAATTTGCGATTTTTGAGGGTCAGCTTTGAAATTCTGTGAAAAATTGGAAAATCGAGATATCGCGTTCCGCCTGGCGGCATTCTCTTTGTTGAAGAGTTTTCTTTCGAATGCAAAAAGAAAATCTCGATTATGTTGATTCAAAGAAAAATTACACCGATTTTAGTAAAGTGTCAAAATTGGGAAAAAGTGAAAAATCGTTTTTCGCGTTTTTCTCCAAGAATTTTTTATTTTTCGGGCAAAAATCGATCATATTTGGAATCAGCGGAAAATTTCCCATCGGATAGGGTTTTAAAACTTCGTTAAATCGAAAATTTTTTTTTTCGCCAAAAAAAAGGCAAGGGGTACCCCTTCAAAAAATTTGCGGTTTTTGAGGGTCAACTTTTAAAATCTGCAAAAAATCGAAAAATCGAGGTATCGCGTTCCGCCTCGCTGCGTTCTCTTCTTCAAAGTGTGTTCTTTCGAATGCAAGAAGAAAATCCCGATTCCATTGATCCAAAAAAAAATTACATCGATTCTAGTGAAGTGCCAAAATTCGAACAAAGTGAAAAATCATTTTTCCCATTTTTCTCCTCGAATTTTCAATTTTTCGGGCAAAAACCGGCCACTTTTGGAATCAGCGGAAAATTTCCCATCGGATAGGCTTTTAAAACTTCGTTAAATCGAAAAAAAAAATTTTCGCCAAAAAAACGGCAAGGGGTACCCCTTCAAAAAATTTGCGGTTTTTGAGGGTCAACTTTAAAAATCTGCAAAAAATCGAAAAATCGAGATATCGCGTTCCGCCTCGCTGCATTCTCTTCCTTAAAGTGTGTTCTTTCGAATGCAAAAAGAAAATCCCGATTCTATCAATCCAAAAAAAAATTACATCGATTCTAGTGAAGTGCCAAAATTCGAACAAAGTGAAAAATCATTTTTCCCATTTTCCTCCTCGAATTTCCAATTTTTCGGGCAAAAACCGGCCACTTTTGGAATCAGCGGAAAATTTCCCATCGGATAGGCCTTTAAAACTTTGTTAAATCGAAAAAAAAAAAATTTCCTTAAAAAATCCCCATTACAAAAATAACAAAAAAAATCGTTTTCTGTTCCAGGACCAACAAGTACTTGCAGAAGTCGTCGATCAGCCGGGTGTGCGCGGTTGGAGGTTTCTTCGTCAGCATTCCAGTCTTCCTAACCGGTGAGAACATCCGTGCGAGAAAAATGCTCCTCCGCCGTAGTTTAGATAGGCGCTCCTCATCCTCCCTCCCTCCTCCCTCTCTCTCTCTCTCTCAATCCTCTTCTCTCGCTTCCTCCAAACGAGGAGGAAGTGCAAGACGAGCGAGAAAGAGACGGATACCAATAAATAAGAAAGAGAAGGAGAAGGAGTAGAAGACGAGAAGATCTCGGAGAGGAAGACTCCAGTTGACTCGCGGGACCCGAGCGATCGGTTCTTAATGCTCATTTAGTTTTCACGATAGCCCAGTTACATTAATTCTCGAGATCGGTTGAGTAACCCCGTGATCGTTATACCGCACATGGCCGAGTCGCCGCATCGGCCACAGGAGGGGGAAAGAGCGCGGCGCGAGGGGGGGGGGGAGTACTCTGGAGGGAGGGGGGGGGAGGGGGAAAGGCGCGGGAATGCCATCGGAGTAAGTGGTTTGGCCACTTTTCAGGATTCCGAAGCAAGCGAGCTCGCTCGCTCGGTCGCGAATCCGTCGGTATGCGCCTCGCGGGCATCGATGAGTAATAATTAATGATCCGGAGGGGGGGGGGGGGGGGGGGGCGGCCCGGCTCGGGGGTCCCGGCGCGACTCTGACCCCCGCCGGATCGTCATACGCGTTATTTACCGGCGCGTTATTATTGTCCGGGGACGGTTCGGAAATCGCCTGAAGTCGCCGACGACGGAATCGAGCGATTTTTATAAATTTATTTCGATTTGTATTGATTTATTTCGATTTTTATTTATTTCATTATTTGCAATTAATTTTAATCACATTTAATCGTACTAACCATATGTTTTTTTTATTCAATCTTTCATTTTTTTTCAATTTTATTCATCAAGAATAACAATAATAACAGTAATGACAATAATAATTTTTTATACCGATTTTTATTTATTTCATTATTTGCAATTAATTTTAATCACATTCAATCGTACTAATCGCATTGTTTTTTTATTCAACAGGAATGATACTCTACACGTTCATCCAGTTTCACTCAACACCGGCGATCGTAATGTCGGTGTTCATCGGCCTCGGCATCGTGTTCTGCGGCTGCGCCATGGTTCACAATGTCTTCGTATGGCAGAGAGTGAGTATATCTATCACCCGCGCCCTTCGCTTTGATAACAATCCCAATAATCGCTGTGTAACCCGACTGCGAGCCTCGGCAGTTCGAATCTCGCGCACTACGCGTGCGCGCGCAGCCACTGCGCACCTACGTTCGCGCATGCGCGGCGCGCAAGCCTCATTCTTCGTCGGCTGCGCGCGCAGCTCGGCGTCGACCGCCGCGCACGTGTATCTCACGTCTCGTCTCTCACTTCATCTCCCTCTCTCCTCTCTCTCCTTCCTTCCTTTTCTCCTTGTCCTCTCTTTCTCCTTCCTTCCTTCTTTCCTCGTCCCGACTCGTCTTCCCGTGTTTTCCGCACGACGTCGCGTCCGTCGTCGTGCGCCGCGGGGCGCCCGAAAAAACATGGGGAGTGGGGCGGAGGGGGGAGGCGATTAGCATAACGAAAAGCCGCGTTGATACCATTACCAAACCCAGCGCCACCGTTTACAATGCCGCGCGTTGACCTGGAACTGGTTTTCATTTCGAGAAATACACGTGTTATCGAGAGATGCCCCCCTCTCCCCTCCCCCACCCCTCCCCTTGGACCAATGGCCTCGCGTGCACGCTCTGAGTCTCTGAGCATCCACCCCCCCCCTCCCCTTTCTTCGAACCCCTCCCACTTCCTCCTCTTCCTCCCCCTCCTCCTCCTGCCACGTGGATCTCGCTTCCTCCTTTTCCCTCTCGATCCTCTCGATCCTCTCGATCCACCCGAGATTATACAACGATTCATCGGTCGCGCGCCTCTCGCATTCGATGCGCCTCGATATATAGGTACATTGGTGAACGCCGCACCGATTCAATTCACGCGTCGACTTGTTAATGTTCGAACAGCTTCGGAAGCTGCGTGAAGAAAAAAAATTAATGGGGAGACACGAGTGAATCGCTGTATTTTTTTTTTGGATCGTCAGAGACTAAGTAGTGTTTTTTTTTTTATGAGAATTGAAGAATACAAAGCAAACATAAACTTCTATGAATGGCAAAACGCTGTGATTTATTTTTTATTTTTTTGGATTGTCAGAAATTAAGTAGTTTTTTTTTTAAATCAGAATTGAAGAATATAAAGCAAATATAAACTTCTATGAATGGCAAAACGCTGCGATTTATTTTTTATTTTTCTGGATAAAACGCTGGTATAAAAAAAATTCTGGATCGTAAAATCAGAAACGGATTTTTTTTAAAATATGAATTGACGAATTAAAAAAGGAAACGTTAAATGGGATGAATGGCACGAAACGAGGAAGCGCAGTAACTACGTTTTTTCTGCCTCGGTAAATCGGTTGCACTTGCGGTTCTCATTTCCGTTCCGAGCTTCTCTGGATTCTCCGGCCCTTTGGAATTTTTCCTCTTAATACGCAGCGGGCTCGGTAATGAATTCAATTTTTTTCCTCCCCTCTTTCACCCCCCTCTCCTTCCCCTGCCGCTCCCTTTTTACTCATCCGCGCGCAGCCGGGTAACGCGGAAGAGGCTCGACGGTCTAGAATTAGCATTCGCAGTGCTGCAACTTCCCTTCCACGAGTTTCCTTCGACGCCGGCTGCGCCGCTTGCATATTCTGCACTATAAGCGACGATGCAGCAGATTGAAACAGCTGAGCGTAAAACGTAGTAAAACGCAAAATTAAAAAAAAAACTTCCTAAAAATCATTGCGCATTTCAAAATTATTTACAGTTATCAATAATTCTTAGTATTGCTCACTAAAAAAAAACCATAATATCAAATAATTACCTTTTAAAAGAATTATTTAAAAAAAATCCATTAATAATTTCTTTTTCTTTCTAATTATTAAAAAAATCCATTCGCCCCTCAAAGCGAATTCCTCTGCCGCTTCTCGCGACTGTAAACACTCAGAACCCAAAGGTCAATGACCTCACCTGCGAAAAAAGTCACGAAATAACGCAGCTCGTTCAGCCTCCCCCCTCCCCCCCTTTCGCTTCCCGCATTATATCTTCCCGCTCCTCATATCTGATGTGTATATAAATACGGTATTCGCTGTTTGCCCGCAGGAGAAGACGAACGCGGTTAAGGCGTTGGCCCGAGCGCAGTGCGAGGCCGCGGCGCAGCTGCAGCGCCAGCAGCAGTTGCAGCAGCAGCAGCAACAGCATCAACACAACCAGCATCAACACAGTCAACAGTCAAGAGCAGCGACGATGCACCGAGGCGGCTGCGCAGCAGCGACGACGCCGAGGATCGGCCTCTCGACGACGACTCTTCAGCATCCTCGAGGCGGAGGATCGACGGTGCCTTACACATCGTCGTCGCATCATCATCCTCATCATCATCATCAGCATCGACACGTGCAGATGTCGCCGCCGTTGCTTCTGTCGTCGTCCTCGTCGGCCGCCGGCCTCGCCGCGACTCACAATCACACCGGCGGCGGTGGCGCCACCGTCGCGGGGAATCACCGGATCCTGGCGACGCCACCGACGACCCCTGGTGACCGATCGCCGCCAAGTCCCAGTGGGAATAATAATAACAGCAAGCTGAACAGGTCGCAGCATCTTCTGCAACGCGAGACCAGCGGCAGCGTCAGTCCCGGATTGCCCCAGGCCACCCTGGACCTCAGCAGCGCCACGAATACGAACAGTCCTCACGAGCTGTCGACTCTCGTCTGAGGATGGCGGAGGAACGACGGCGCCGTACACATCGTCGTCGCATCATCATCCTCATCATCATCATCAGCATCGACACGTGCAGATGTCGCCGCCGTTGCTTCTGTCGTCGTCCTCGTCGGCCGCCGGCCTCGCCGCGAGTCACAATCACACCGGCGGAGGTGGCGCCACCGTCGCGGGGAATCACCGGATCCTGGCGACGCCACCGACGACCCCTGGTGACCGATCGCCGCCAAGTCCTAGTGGGAATAATAATAACAGCAAGCTGAACAGGTCGCAGCATCTTCTGCAACGCGAGACCAGCGGCAGCGTCAGTCCAGGATTGCCCCAGGCCACCCTGGACCTCAGCAGCGCCACGAATACGAATAGTCCTCACGAGCTGTCGACTCTCGTCTGAGAATCGCGAAGCTTTTGCCGATTTTTCGAGGAGATTCGATCGTGGCTGTGACTTTTTGAGAATGAAACAGTAGGACACGTCCAGGAAGAAGAGGAGGAGGAGGATCTAACGTCGCCAGGAATCAGCGGATATCATTTTATATAAATTTATCACTGAGAAACTTATATAGAAACCGATAAATGGACAAAATTCCGATTGAATCAAAATCGGTTCTAATAGGATTCAATTGGATTTTTGTCCGTTCTAATAGGATTCAATTGGATTTTTGTCCGTTTTATTGGTTCCAATCGGATCGGTTAACCAGGGTTGCCTTCTTTTATTTGTCGAGTAAAAGATGCTGCAGGCTTGTATGTATTTTATTTTTTATTTTTATTTTTCAACAATGTTTTCGCGATTCTCGGGACGCGTTTCCTCGAATGGAAAAAAAAAAGAGTTCGACGACACCGGCGATCGAATCTCCTTAAAACGCGCGCGATTGCGTCGTCCGAAGTCGACGACGCAGACATACAATCGCCCCGCTGCGTACAATCTCCGAAAAGGACCGATCCAGAATTAAAAATTCGGATCACGAACCTGTCTTGCCATTTTTTGCATCCTCGTTTATTGCCTGAATTGGGCAAAACATCTAGTCCTTTAAAAGCGCGATGACGGTCGTAAACCCCTTTTACAAAGATTCTTTTCCCACTGCCGTCGAAATCGCTCTATGCCGGTGACTGCGGAATGTGAGCACTGAATAATGATCGAGGAGCGTTGGAGTCGGCTACGGAATCCCCGCCACTTTATCTAACGGTAGCTGCGGCAGTGGCGGTATTGAAATCCTCGGGACGACGGTTTATCGAGGATATCGAGCGAATTCCTCGACGAATCCAACGTCGAGTATTTTTTTTTTTTTTTCCAAGTCTCCCGAAAAAGGAGTAATGAGCGGAAATGTTGGAAAAGGGTTAAATATTAAAGTGTGAGGCTATGAGTTAACTGTTAATCGACGCCTTTTCGAATCTCGAATCGCCTTGCCTTGTTCATCTCAGATAACTGACCATTCGGACGAGACTTAAGCCTTATTGCCGCGCAATCAACGGACGAGTCGACGAAAAAAAAACGAAACCTACGAACGAGCTTACTGATTTTTTTTTTTGTACATAAAGAATTAAGATTCATTTAGCCGTAAGTTTTAAGTGTAAGAGGCGTTATGCGAAACTGGGCAGGGTAAAAAAAAAATGTGAAAATATGTAAATTGAATGAATAACTAATTGTAATAAGGATAACGATGGATAATATAATTTGTATTTTTGTTTCTCGTCTCGTGTAATTAGCGTAGATGATAATCGAGTTGTCGCAGTTGTGTAGTTTATATGATAGAGAAGTAAATTATTGGGTCCACGCATAGCGCATATATAGTACAAAAGTGTTTTAGCTTTATGTACTTTCCGACAACAAAACAACAAAAAATACAAAATAATCGACATGTACTACCTTGTTACGAGGAAAATAAATTATTTCAATCTTTTACTACGGATTAAGAGATCGAATATTAAACGGTGTTTATGTGTCTACTTTCCCTTTCTCCATAATTACTGTTATCAGAGTCGCACGTTCGTTAATAATTGCTTTTCGCTCCGGAAATTCATTCGAGTAAAGGAACAAATAAATCGTTAAATAAATCATTTATTTTATTTAAAAATGTAACTTCGGTAACGTAAATTGTTCAGAGTCAAAATTGACAAATTGCATCTATCTATTTCAATGTACATATGTATATTTTTCTTCCTAAAAAAAAAATTGCTTTTCCCTCCGAAAAATTCATTCGAGTAAAGGAACAAATAAATCGTTGAATAAAACATTTATTTTATTTAAAAATGTAACTTCGGTAACGTAAATTGTTCAGAGTCAAAATTGACAAATTGTATGTATCTATCTCAATGTACATATGTATATTTTATTTTCCTAAAAAAATCTTTTCTATCTATTGTACGTTTCGCGCAATAAGCGCACCTTCTCCTTTCATCTCTCGTTCGTCGAGCCTATTATGTACACAATGTTGCCACCCGGGGCGATGACGTCGGGAAAATCGCGGATGGAAAATATCGCCGTAGACGGTTCTGCCCATACGCGGCGAATCGTTCAGCTGTGTCCTCGGGTAATTGCCGTATATCTACTAAACGACCTACAATCATTTTGTCCTACGCTCTTGCGTCATTTATCGTCGTCGGCACGTGCACCTCCAGGCCGTCCAGCTCCTTCGACATTATTATTTGGCATCCCAGTCTCGACCTGCGAAACCGCAAAGGCGTCGTCTCAAAACATAACATTGCATAATGCGTGAAAACTTTCCAAGCGGACTTCCCGATTTCGCCGTCGATTCAAATTGCTACGTACGACAAATGTATGTTTCGAGGGGAGGATCGACTTCAGGGAAAGTGAACGCATTTTATTGTCATTTGTGAAATACACAAATTTAAATCTGCGCAATACACAAATTTAAATCTGCGGAATACACAAATTTAAATCTGCAGAATACACAAATTTAAATCTGCGGCATATACAAATTTAAATTTATGAAGTGTACAAATTTTAATTTGTGAAATACACTTACGTGTCCGTCAAATCGTAGGCAAGGTCCAACATATCCAATTCCTCGTCCGTAGGTTTGTCCGGCAGCGAATCGTAGACGTCTTTGGAAAATATCAAATGGCACGTGCTGCAAGTTAACGTTCCTTCGCAAGCGCCTAAAACAAACAACAATCTTATGAAAACCTGACAAAAAATGCTTCTTGCCGTTTCATAATCGTCGGACAAATAAAACAAATGCTCACCGTATCCGTCCAAGTCGATCTCATTGTTTACAACGATATCCAGCAGACTGTCTCCGACTTTGCCCTTTGCCTCGATTCTCTCTCCGCTCGCTCTGACGAACGTAACTTTTACCCTACAAAATTCCAGAATCGTCAGCTCGCTACCAAAAGTATCGGTACCAAAATTTCCAACGCAAGACTCACCGAACCCACTTACTCTTGTTTTTCCTGCAACGGCTGAGTGGTGGAGGCCAATCGGACGAGAGGGAACCTTCGATCGAAGGCGTTGATAGCGCTGCTTCGCGCTCCACTCAGAATCGGCTGACTTAGCATCGTTCTCGCCAATCCATGGAATTTTCGTACGAGTGCCATATTAGAATTGCTAAATTATTCTGCGAGAAAGTTTCGGTTGAGGTTATAAAAGCGCTTGAAATGTTTTTTTAACTCCGGAGAGAAAATCGCGATAATAATTTTGTCGACGGTTCGGGCGACGCAAGCGAAGTCATTGAGATCTTGACTCGATCGCGATAAGATTAAGGGGATGTAATAAAAAAAAAAGGGGAAGAACCTCGTGATTATCGCGCAGCGAACAACGGACGGCTCGTTGCACAAGACACGGTCGCCTATCGACTCACGACTGTCGCTCCTTCCACCTGCGACTGAAGTCTGATCCCGCGGTTCGCGTCCACGTGCTCGGAGTGGGGGTAAAAAATCAGCGCCAAAATGTCAGAAGCGTCGCTGCGACGAATATGGCGTCGATGAATGAAAGCGACACAGGCAAAAAAAGAACAGCCGCTTGGTCGATTTTTTTCTATTACAATATTTGTCAAAGTTATTATCAATAAACTAAAATAAAAAGATTGTGTAAAGGGGCGATAAAAGGGGTGGTGGGGGTTTCGATAAGCGACTAGTCGATTATCGATAAAGATCGACTCAGCCTTCGATTTTTCCTCCTTCCTCCTCCAAAGTCAGAAAAAAACGCAACACATAAACGTATCAATTATTTTATTCATTACGCGACTTTAACTATTTAAATAAATAGGTTCTCTGTCTCTCTTTCTCTTAGCCCACTTAAGAGAAAAAAAAAAAAATTATAGCCACAACAACACTGACTCCTCGTAGCTAAAAAGTTTTGCACTCGGATTGCCTCCTTCCGTTCACCAAAAGTTTTCCAAGCTACTGCAATACAAAATTGATGAAACTGAACGCTCGACACAAGAACGAAAAAACGGGCGTTGCAACAGCCAACAACGGCAATAACGGCGTCAACGTGATTGACTAGGAAAATCGAATGCATCCGAACTTCCGGTCACTCATTCGGACGAGCGATGAAGAACGACGGAAGCTGGCGGAACGGCGGCGGTGACCGCAGCCGAAACGAGCTGCCTTTCCTCGTCGTCGATCTCCTCGAGTTCCTCGAGTTCGTCGACCTCGGCTATCAGATAATCCTCAGCCTCTGCGACCTCTTCTTCGCGCGCTGGTTCCGGCGCTGCCAGCGAATCCTGCACCGCGTGCACCTTTAAATGATCCTTTAAAGCGAACGCTCGTCCATAAGAAGCGCCGCAAATGTAGCAACTGAACTTGAAATTGTTGTCCTTTTTGTGGGTCTGAATGTGCGCTCGTGCTGCGTAAAGGGAGGCGAAGGGACGCGAGCATTCGGTGCAACGGAAGGGCTTCGTGTGGCTGTTCTTGTGACCGGCGAGTTGAACCCGTGTTTTGAAGGTTTTGGGGCAGAAGGGACAAGTGTAGGCACGCTCCTCGCCGTGGGTCAGGAGGTGGTGATTGTATACTGAGGAGGCCTTGAACCTTTTGCCGCAGTGCTGACAAGCGTAGGGTCGCACTCCCGTGTGCGTTCGCATGTGGAGGGTCAGGCAGTAAGACACGCGGAACGTTTTTCCGCACACCTGAAATTGAATTAATGGATCTTTTGTTAAAAATTTCGGGAGCAGCGATTTATTAAGCATCTGATTGGTCGTTGGGAAAGCCGGCAGCAGTTAGATGTTTAATATCGCGAAATTTGGTAGTTTGTCAGGAAATAAATATCGTTTTTCGCGTTTTTCTCCTCGAATTTTTTATTTTTCGGGCAAACACCTATCGTTTTTGGAATCAGCGGGAAATTTGCTATCGGATAGGGTTTTAAAACTTTCCGAATTCGAAAATTTTTTTTTCGACCAATTTTGGGAAAAATGGCAAGGGGTACCCCTTCAAAAAATTTGCGATTTTTGAGGGTCAACTTTGAAAATCTGCAAAAAATCGAAAAATCGAGATATCGCGTTCCGCCTGGCGGCATTGTCTTCGTTGAAGAGTCTTCTTTCAAATGCAAAAAGAAAATCCCGATTATATTGATCCAAAGAAAAATTACATCGTTTTTAGTAAAGTGCAAAAATTGGGAAAAAGTGAAAAATCGTTTTTCGCGTTTTTCTCCTCGAATTTTTTATTTTTCGGGCAAAAACCGATCATATTTGGAATCAGCGGAAAATTTCCTATCGGATAGGGTTTTAAAACTTCGTTAAATCGAAAATTTTTTTTTTCGTCAAAAAAACGGCAAGGGGAACCCCTTCAAAAAATTTGCGATTTTTGAGGGTCAACTTTGAAAATCTGCAAAAAATCGAAAAATCGAGATATCGCGTTCCGCCTGGCGGCATTCTCTTCGTTAAAGAGTCTTCTTTCAAATGCAAAAAGAAAATCCCGATTTTATTGATCCAAAGAAAAATTACATCGTTTTTAGTAAAGTGCAAAAATTGGGAAAAAGTGAAAAATCGTTTTTCGCGTTTTTCTCCTTGAATTTTTTATTTTTCGGGCAAAAACCGGTCATACTTGGAATCAGCGGGAAATTTCCCATCGGATAGGGTTTTGAAACTTCGTTAAATCGAAAAAAAAAAATTTCGCCAAAAAAACGGCAGAGTTCCTTCAAAAAATTTGCGATTTTTTTAAGGGTCAACTTCAAATATCTGGAAAAATCTAAAAATCGAGAAACAAGGGAAAATACTGACCTCGCAAGCGTGAGGCTTTTCTCCCGTGTGAATTCTCTCGTGTTTCACTTTTTCGTGCGGTCGCGTGAATCTCCTCCCACAGTGCTGACACTGATAAGGCTTTTGGGAATCTTGAACGCTCTCGGCGCCGACTTCTGCGCTCGGTAACGCTTGAGTCGTTTCCTCTTGCTGTGGTTGCTGCTGTTGTTGTTGCTGCTGCTCCTGCGATAGCTGAGGTTGCTGCTGCTGTTGCTGCTGCTGCTGCGATTGGCCGGGCTCGAGATGCACCGCGGCGTGCATAGCGAGACTATCAGAAGAGTCGAATTTACGATTGCAAACGGTGCAGGTCACCGAGTCGCCCTTGTGAAGCGCCATATGCGCTTTTCTGTACGATTCCGAGAGCGTTTTGCCTGCAATAAAAAAATCCTCATGACAAAACCAACGATATGATTTTTTTTTAATCAATTGCGCTTTTCTTTACAATTCTGAGAGCGTTTTTCCTGCAAGAAAAAATGCTTAATGATAAAACCAACGATATAATTTTTTTTTTAATCAAATGCGCTTTTCTTTACGATTCTAAGAGCGTTTTGCCTGCAAGAAAAATTCTTAATACCAACGATATATACATTTTTTGTTAAATCGTGAATATAATTACCGCAATCGAGGCAGGTAAATTCTCCGTGAGCCGTTCCCTCAGGTGCATCGACGTGTCTCGCGCGGACCGGCGCGTGCATCCTCGAATGCAGTCTCAGACTCTTATGCGACGAGAATTGCGTCGCGCAGATCGGGCAAACGAAATTTTTGCTGCTCCCATCCGCGCCAGCATCGCCATCGTGAACGCGCGAGTGCAGCTGCAGCGCCTTCGCGCTCGCGAAAGTCCGATCGCACAAATCGCACTGACTGTTACCCTCTGCGCACGCGTGGACGCGTAAATCGTTGAGCTTCGAGAATTGCTCGAGGCACTTGTTGCATCGGTACATTCGTTGCGGCAGAAGACTTCCGCCGGCAGCGGCGCTGCCGCTGCTCGCGGAATTTGAGCGGCTCGTCGGACTCTTAGCGCGAACTTTGACGCCTTCGACGTTCGAGAAAAATTTCTCGATCATCGGACCGCTCTTCGCGGCTTGCTGATGCTGCTGCAGCTGCAGCTGCGAAACGGCGACCGAGCCGCGATCCCAGAAACGCTCGATTTGTACGACTTTCCGAGTGTAAAGTCGACCTTCGCTGTCGACGCATTCTTCGGTTCGCAGAGTGTTCATCGTTTGTCGCTGGCGAGGAACGAGACTCGAGGAGGAGGAGGAGGTCGTTGTCGCTGTCGACGCTTCGTCGTTCGGAACGTCCGACCTCGTCGCGATTTCCTCGCAATCGACTGTCGCGGTTGCTGTGTCTACTTCTTCAGGCAGATCTTCCATCTGCTGCTCCGCCATTTCCAAAACGACCTCCTGACCGTCGTGATACTCCTTTATGTGCTCGAGAACGCTGTTGAAACTCATTCCGCAGCTGCTGCAACTGTAAAGAGCCTCGGATTCCTCCTGAAATGAATCATTGATTTATTTCATTATTTTTATGTACATCGAAGGTATTGATAAGAAGACTTATCGATACAGTTTATTTCAAAACGTTTTTTACTGTGGATATTGGTCTAGTATTTTTACTCAGTGAGTTTTTTTGAGACATTGATACCAATTTATTGATATACCAATTTAGGACATAGATACCAATTTATTGATGATACCAATTTACCTGAAAGGGCTTTTTTTAGGGGTTTTTATGTACAGTGAAGGAGGGGCGATCGATTTTTTACCTCACAGATCTCCTGTTTTACGCGAAGAAGCGAAGAGTCCTCAAGCTCCTCGATTTTGTCGTCCGCCGGCTCGATTCCTATTATCGGACTCGATTCCTCGGTATCCATGCGCTCGTCTTCCTCGTCTGGTTCGACGGTTTCCTCAGGATCCTCCGCCAGCATTGCAAGGCGCTTCTCCTCCTTTACGTCTATCCGCCTTTCCTGGACTCGATCCGTCTCCAGTTCCTGCAGCATCTCTATCGGATTCTCTGAGTCCTGCGGATTTTCCACATCCGCATCCTCTCGACTCTCAGATGCTTTTTTCAAGGTTTCGGTTCTGTTTACTACTCGGATTTCGCCTGCGGTGGAAAAATTAAATTCAAGAAACGATTCTTAATCGCAAAAAATGTGTAATTTATTACTTCGCCTTCGCCCATTTCTATCATCGGCGAAAAAGCAAATTTAAAAAAAGGTTCCTGATCACAAAACAAATATGCGGTGGATTTTATTACCGTCTTCGCCCATTTCTATCGTCGGCGGCTCTTCCGCAATAACGTCGCCGGCGTCGTCCAACAAGAAACTGTGCTCCAAATTGTTGTCTCCGCCGTCTTTCTCAATATCGCAACCTCCGTCCTCCGTCCCAGGACTGTTTTTCTCCGAAGCGTCGCCGCAGCAGTCGAGATGCTGAATCAGCGCTGCAACGGAGTCGAATCGGTCGGCGCAGTTGGGACAGTAGAGATTGTCCGTCATGCTGAGCAAATGGTATTTCAGCGACTGCGAGTCGTCGAAGGTTTCGCCGCAGCACATCGGACACACGAGACTCAGCGAACCCATTTTTAATTAGCGACTCAAAACTCTCGTCAATCTCGCAACAACAATAATAACGATAATATCGAACCCACGAAAAAAAAGTATCGAAACTTTCACTCGCGTTTCGCCGGAAAATTCATTTTGGTTGATTTTTTTTTTATCGCTTTCTTTTTGTTTTTT
Source organism: Itoplectis maculator (assembly GCA_964034905.1). Taxonomy (NCBI): domain Eukaryota; kingdom Metazoa; phylum Arthropoda; class Insecta; order Hymenoptera; family Ichneumonidae; genus Itoplectis; species Itoplectis maculator. Next base: position 5,065,447 of record OZ035865.1, read on the forward strand.
TTTTTTTTTTTTCGGTATCGCGGCGATCGGATTTCTAGCCTGAGGATAAAATAAATGAAGGGGAGGATCCGTCGACGACGATTCGCAGCTCGGCTCGCTCAAATCGCGCTGCATACGCTGATAAACGAGCGACCTAACCTATAACGTCAACAGTGAGGCGCAACATGCAGCCTATATTCTTTGGTATCGGTCCGCGAAACCGTCGACGACAACATTGTCGCGCAATTGGCGGAGCACTCAATGACGATTATTTCTACGAAACGGTAAAAAAAAAACGAGACGATAGACGGGAAAGCGACGGCGGACGGTTGTTTCAACGGAATCGCACTACTAAAGTGCTCTCCTTTTCCCCTTTTCCCCGATTTGCATGGAGTCGGTAAAGCAGACCGAAGAAGAGGAGATCTGCCTTACCGACCGCGGCGTAGTTTCCGTCTGTAAAAAGCGCCGCGCGTGGCGCTGCAGTCGCCTCGCCGGCGTAGCCAATCAGCGGCGTTGCTGGAAAGCCGCGAAGTGGGGGAATCCCAGCGAAGCTTCCATCCACTCCACGTGCGGAAAATTCTCGTTTTTTGGACTTGTGAAGCAAAATTGTGTACGATACTCGATGGAAAAACGATTTTCCAGTTCCTGTGATTTTTCAACACGAGCCGAAGGCTGTTCTATAATAAAATAGAGCGCGAATCGAGAAACGCGACAGCGTTTCGATGCCAAATCTAAAAAAAATTAATTCTGCCTCTTGATTCCTGTCTCCCTCTGAAATCTGAATCTGAAATCTAAAATCTCTCTTCTCCTGACCGAAACGTTAAAGCTACTTACTTTAATGATGCCCCGAGGTCGAAAATGAAACAATTGCCAAGAAAAACGTTCCCCCCGCCCGGAAAATACAGCCGGAAAAAAAAAAGTAACCAACGACGCCGGCCGGCAAACCGCGCAGCAGAAGCAGCAGAAACCGCCACCGGCGACGCCATTGCGGAGGGAGCCGCAAGCATAAACGCGTCCCTTTATCGTCGTCAGCAACCCGCCAAACGCCGAGCCGAACAGTGGGCGATGTGCATTCGTGACGAGCGGTCGAACGATCGAGCTGCGAGCACCACAACGCGTTGCCGGTAAGATTTCTATATTTCTCTATTAAATTCACCCACCGCCGTTTTTTTTTCTTTACGCGTTTGACGCGAAAACAATATTCCGCGAAAGTCGCTTGTTTTGCGGGCAATTTGCGATGTTCGTAGCAGCGACGCGATTTTAATCTCTTCTCGGGGTAAAAAAATCTCGCTCGGTCTTTGTTCGCACTAGTGACCGCTTTGTGCTCGACGCGCGTCTCACACGACTGCTATGATGATATTATGATAACACTATAGCTGAATTCCGCGAATCAGCTACAGTGTAATTCGCAGCATCAGCTTATTTTGTATCTCGCGTCGCTTTCTTCAACCTGTTGGATTCGGTTGATTTCCTGCGCGATGCGCTCGCCACGTGCGTCGAATGCGCACGCGCGGCTCAAGTCGCATTTTTTATGCTGATAACAAAGGCTGCCGATTAGGTATAGCATTTTTTTTAAGCACTTTATTGGCCGGTGCGACAATGTAAGGGACTCGACTATAGCGACAACAAAAAGAAAGAGGCGTCGTTGTTTTGGTTCGTGGTTCCTTCCCCCCTCCCCCTTCCCCTCCCCCCTTCGACCGGGCGCAACCTTCCGAATGTAAACACCGATGTTTCGCCGCGATAGCAAAACACGAAGCCTTTTAGCTCGAGGGAAGCCACAGTGACGCATTGGCTATTTTTTTTTTTTTTTTTCTTTACAAAGCGTTGACAATTTTGAATTTTTTTTTTAGTTAAAGAGGAATAAACGAAGTCAGGATGAGCGACGGGAGGCGCGATGGAAGTCATGAGCGAAGAGCCCCGCAGTATCAGTACCCCTCGACGATGCCCGGCGCTTTTCCGCCTCAACCCGAGGCTGGTTATCAACGGGTATGCAATGAAAAATTGAACGCCGCATCTTTATTTAATTTATATTTAAGATTAGAGAATTCTGGATCATTTTTTTAATTTATATAAAATTCTATAAAATTCTGGATCACTTCTTCGATTTATATAAAATATTATAGAATTCTGGATCATTTTTTAAATTTATATTAAATAGTACAGAATTCTGGATCATTTTTTAAATTTATATAAAATTCTATAAAATTCTGGATCACTTCTTCAATTTATATGAAATATTACAGAATTCTGGATCATATTTAAAAAATTATATATTAAATATTATACAATTCTAGAGAATTTTTTTTAATTTAACGCGACGCTTATATTATGTTACACAGGGTATGGGCGACCCAATGAGAACACAATCGGCGGGAGCCGGGCCATCGGGATACTCGGGAGGAGGTCGACACGAAGCCGCTGGTAATTGACGACTCCTCTGCAATATATTAAAAATTCTCATAAAGAAAGAATTTTTTCTCTAATTAAAATTTCCATTTACAGGCGGCCGTGCGGGCGGTAGCGGCGATGCGAAAGGCGCCGATGATTCCATCCGACATCGTCGAATCCCCAACGCCGATCTATTGGAAACAAAGCCAAAAACCTTGGTATCGAAAATCGGAACAGACGGCAGACCGCTGAGGCTGCAAGCGAATTACTTCAAAATGCTCGCGACGACCGATTGGTGCCTTTACAAATATCGCGTGGATTTCGCGCCGGAGGAGGAGCGAACGGTCGTTCGAAAAGGAATGTTGAAGCTTCACAAACCGTCGATCGGACCCTACATCTTCGACGGGACAGTCATGTACACGAGCAGACGTTTGCCTCAGCCGCTCGTCTTTCAATCTGCGAGAAAGTCGGACCAAGCGCAGATCGAGATAACAGTTCGATTCGTCGACGTTATGGAAAAAGGAGACGATCATTACCTACAATTCTACAACATAATCACGCGCAAGTGTCTCGAGTATCTTCAGCTTCAGTTGGTCGGCAGAAATTATTTCGACGCTCGGAATAAGGTATTAATTAGCCTTCCCTGCTTCGAAATTCTGATTACAATATAGAAACCGATGAAATGGACAAAATTCCGTTTGAAAAACAATCGGTTCTAATAGGATTCAATTGAATTGATTCAATTGAATTTTTGTCCGTTTCATTGGTAAAACTCCATTGAATCCTCCAATTCAATTGAATTTTTGTCCGTTTTCATTGGTAAAACAGACAAAAATCCAATTGAATCCTCCGATCCGAAACAATTCGATCTGATTAGAACCAATTCTAATCGGATCGTTTAACCAGGGTTTGAAAGTCGTCGCCAACTTTTCCACAATTCCCCAACTTTTCTATGGCAACATTTTGCCTTTTTATTTCAGATCGAAGTACGCGAATACAGATTAGAACTCTGGCCCGGTTATGATACCTCGATTCGTCAGCACGAACGCAATATTCTCATGCGAGCGGAAATAACGCACAAAGTGATGCGTCAGCAGACGATGCTGGACATCCTCCACGAGTGCTATCAGCAATATGGCGAAGGTTATCAGGTAAAACAGCTTCTATTAAAAAATTCGCAAAAAAAAGCAAAAGTATAAGTATTATTAAAAAAAAAATGTCCTTAGGCGAGATTCAGCAGCCAAGTAATCGGTCTGACGGTCCTCACCGATTACAACAATAACACTTATCGAGTCGACGACGTCGACTTCACCGTCTCTCCGCTTTCGACGTTCAATCGCAAAGGCCAGGAAGTAACTTACAAAGCTTACTACTTGGAAAAGTATCAGATCAATATAAGAGACCCGAAGCAGCCGCTTCTGCTGTCGAAGAGCAAGAGTCGCGACCGTCGAGCCGGAATGGCCGAGTTGGTCTATCTCGTCCCCGAATTGTGCAGATCTTCCGGTGAGGAAACCTATAAATCCCGAACGCTGCTCTCAGAAATATAAATTTCTAACGAAAACACCGACGCAGGTCTCACGGACGAGATGCGCGGCAATTTTCAGATGATGCGTCAGCTGTCGAATCATACTCGAATAAATCCGAGCACTCGAATTCAGCGGCTGATGAGCTTCAACAGTCGTTTGCGCAACGAGCCGAAGGTCGTCCAGGAGTTGACCGAATGGAATCTCAAGCTCGACGATAAGCTCGTTGAGTTGCCGGGTCGGCAATTCGACAGCGAGAAAATCGTCTTCGGTTACAATGCGTCGGTGGACGCCGGTCAGGGAGCGGACTGGACGCGAAACGTCAAGAGCAATCTTATGCTCGTCACGGCGAAATTGCAGAAGTGGTTCGTCATCGTTCCGAATCGTTTGGCGCGCGATACTCAGGTATTTTTTTTTATTACACTGAGAAAAAAAATTACTTGAAATTTAATATACACGTACTGGAAGTTTTTATTCATAAACTGGTATAGTAAAATTTACTATACAAGTACGAGGTCAAATACAATCTTGGTACAGTAATTTTACCAATTTGCTTTAGTTTTACTGTAAAAGTACTTTTTTTATTTTTATTTACTCTAATTTTATTGCAAAGGTACCTTCATTTTATATCACAACTGTACATTAAATTTACTTGACAAGTTTATGGATTCAAATTTCCAGTCTTTTCTGACAGTATACATTTTTCAAAGACGTGTCTACTGCCAATAAAATAAAATAAAATAATAAATAAATAAAACAATAAAATAGTCGCGCATAATTTTTTGCTCGCGATACTCAGGTAATTTTTTTATAATATTTTTCAAGGGCGCGTCTCGTCTACTGCCAATAAAATAAAATTAAATTAAATAAAACAATCGCGAATAATTTTTTGCTCAACCGAATTTAATTCCGAATTTTCGTATTCACAGACGTTTATCCAAGCGATAAGAAGCGCCGTCCATCAGATGCAATTCCCGATAAGCGACCCAGAACAGGTCGTCCTGAACGACGACCGCGGGCACTCGTACACCTCGGCGATCGAGGATATAATGAGCCGCGCGAATCCGCAGCTCATAATGTGCATCGTACCGAACAATCGGGCCGATCGTTACAGCGCCATCAAGAAAAAGTGCTGCGTCGATCGACCGGTGCCGAGTCAGTGTATTCTCGGCAAAAATCTCAACGGCAAGGGACTCGGCTCGATAGCGACGAAAGTGGCGGTCCAGGTGAACTGCAAAATCGGCGGCGCACCCTGGACAGTGGTAGTTCCGCTCAGGGGTCTCATGGTCGTCGGCTTCGACGTTTGCCACGACACAAACAGCAAGGGTCGTGATTTTGGTAAATATATGAAAAGTATTTAGGGTAGACGCACCTTTTGTGGCCACTGTACCATTTTTCTTCATAAGGCTTCACAAAAAATGGATATATTAATTCATCATACTATCAATCTATTCAAATTAATAAATGAAATTAAAATGTTACACGAATCGAAGCAAATTTTCCATTGAATATGCAGTGATTGAAATATATAATTCTTTAATAAATAATGCTTAAAGCACTTTGCACCATTTGTGGCCAACACCGTCATTTACAGGTAATACATAAGTGTGGCCACAAATGGAACAATTTGATGGCCACAAAGGGTACTAATATGGTCAAAAACGGCACTTCCGGTACTACCCTATATTTAATATTTACATAAAAAAAAATTAATAAAAACCTCGTTTTAGGTGCGCTCGTCGCTTCGTTGGACGTCACCTTCAGCAGATATTACTCCGCGGTGAGCTTGCACTCGTCCGGCGAGGAGTTGTCGAACGAGCTTGCCCAGAACATGGTCAAAGCGGTCCAAAAGTATCAGGAAGTGAATCGTGCGCTGCCTAGTCGCATCGTTTTCTATCGCGACGGCGTAAGCGACGGTCAAATCGCCTACGTTTACGAGCACGAGGTCGAAAATCTGAGAGCGAAGCTCGCAGCCGTCTACGGTGATCCTGAATTAGTAAAAATGGCCTTCATAATCGTGACTAAGAGGCTTAGTACGAGGCTCTTCATGAACGGAAGTAATCCGCCCGCCGGCACTGTTGTCGACGACGTCATCACAAATCCGATGAGATACGACTTTTTCATCGTCTCGCAGTCCATTCGACAGGGAAGCGTCTCGCCGACAGGATACAGCGTTATTTCCGATAACGTGAAGCTCGACGCCTCGAAAATCCAAAGACTGACCTTCAAGCTCACTCATTTGTACTTCAACTGGAGCGGAACCGTCAGGGTACCCGCGCCCTGTCAGTTCGCTCACAAACTCGCGTTTCTCGTTTCCCAAGCGATTCACGCCAGTCCGAGTCCTCATCTCGACACTCTCCTCTACTTTTTGTAATCGAGAGAAACCCGTTTTTCAGTATTTTTTTTTTATAGCATTATCTCACGTTTTGTTCTGTAATAACGTTGAGTATAATAAAGTACATGTAATTTCGTGTTAATGAGAGTAAAATAAACATTTCAAACATGGAAATCCATCGACATGGAAATAATCTTAATAATAATCTTGATCGCATAATTGAAAAGAAATAATTGAGTTGGGGATCAATATATTTTAACAGCATTTTAATAAAATGTGGGGTCAAAATACCGAATGATCTAAATAACGAATGGCTAAAATAGCGAATTTCTGTAATGATGATCATTATAGATTTAGAAGTTCGTTGGGTTTAAATTCGTTATTTTGGCCATTCGCTTTTTTGGTCATTCGTTATTTTGATTCACACTCAATAATTGAAATAGGCCACGTTTTCGTATATCGTAGAATGAAGATGGGAAAGTATTTAATAAAAAAAAAAAATAAGGCAAAAGGCGCTGGGGGAGGGGAGCGTAGAAGAATATAAAGGATTTATGGAGGAGCGAGATTCTATGGGTTACTGTAGTCGTTCATGTCGTCGGAAGCCGCGTTGAGAACGCGAACCTGATCCGTCGCTCGTGGCTCCCGATGACGACCCAGTCGCGATTGGCACTTTCTCACCAATTGCGGAACGATCACATTATAATAACAGGACAATCCGATGATCAGCACGAAGAATCCGATGAGCTGGTTTAAAAATTAAAAATTTAGAAAATTATAAACCGAGTCGCAGAGGAAAATACCGCGAGTAAAAAAAATTAATAAAAAAAAAAAATTTTACCTGCAGATAGTCGAACTTTTGCCATCCAAAGGCTAACGAAAATCCCCAGATGACCATCGTTCGAACGCTGTCGAGAATCATTCTCGTCGTCGCGCTCATCTCTTTGGTGACGCTTAATCCAGCGAAATTGAAAAATGCGATGCTCAGCGTGATACCTGAATAATTAAAAAGAGGTCAGAAACTGAGGCTGATTTGTTGGGATTCAGAGGCAAAGATGGTGAATTATTGGAATTCTCGCTGACCTACTATTGCCATCAGGAGGTGACCGCTGTTTCCAATTTGCGTGAACGCGTCCAACGTGTCTTCGAGGGTTCCTCGTGGATTGTCGGAGAACGGAGGCTTGCCGGGAATATAATTCAGGGGAATGATCGCCAATCCGATTCCGATGAAGCCGAAGATTCCCTCCCAGCCGACGGCTTGAAGGGAAGGGATGTCCTGACCGGCGACGAACTTCTCCTCGACGACCATCTGTACAGCTGATATCACCTGAAATTTTTACGATTAAAAAAAAATCGTTCCCACCTTCTCGCAAATAATTAAAAAATGAAATTCGAAAAAATAATTAATTCTCACCTGCGCGCAAATAATTAAAAAATTAAATTCTAAGAAATAATTAATTCTATCTGCGCGCAAATAATTAAAAAATTAAATTCTGAAAAATAATTAATTCTCACCTACGCGCAAATAATTAAAAAAAAATAAATTCTAAAAAATAATTAATTCTCACCTGCGCGCAAATAATTAAAAGATCGCCAGTCAAAATGGCATTAACGTTGACGTCGGGATCGTTATCAGTATTTTTGAGATCGCTCGCCCCGACGAGGGCGAGACCGGCTATGACGAGTCCTATTCCGCTCCACTCGCGTCTGCCGAGCTTCCGGTTTAAAAATCCCACGGACAAGACACCGGTAAATACTATCACAGCACCTCGGAGCATCTGAAAGCTGCTGGCGTACGTCAAATTCAGACCGACGTACATCACAGAAGTGGCGACCATATCGCAGCAAGCTGGTATCAGCAAAACTAAGGGATTAAAGTTTCGCGAGCCTTTCGTCAGCGAATTAGTGTCCACCGACCCATCCTGCAAAACAAACACAGCCATTGATATCATTTTCGAAGGGCTCGGGTTTCACTATCTCTGTAATTGGATCATTTACAGAAATTCGACAGAAAGTCAAATTTCTGTAAACTGTTCTGTAACTGTTCTGTAAACGGTTGTAAGTCGAATTTCTGTAATTTCAGTTTGCGACAAAATGGCAATAAATACATGTGTGGAAATAACAAAAAAACGAATTAAAAATCCGAGGGAGACAGGGTCACGCACCGGTCAAGCAGATACAGAGTGCCCCATATATGCTCCTGATAAGAGTTATAAGTTTCTGTTTAAAACAGCTCAGGCCAACGAACCACTGATAACATTTCACCGGAAGCTTCTGAATTATGCAAAAAAATTCTCCGTCAAACGCATTCGATGCGATTGCTTCAATTTTGGAAATCTGATGAATTCAACTTACGCCTTTTCTGCTGTTGTAAGCGAATGCTATTTTGAACACCAATAAGCACAGCATCTCGCCGAAGAACATGAAACTGGACTGCATGAAGGGATGATTGAATTTCCTCTTAATATTATCCTGCCCTTCGACCGACTGCATATCCGCGTACCTATATTCCAAAAATATTCATAAATAATTAAGAAACATCCAAATACAATTTTTGTTTAATGCAAAAAAAATACTCACTTGACGGAGAGAGTATTGAAGGAGCCGGTGGCCACCATGACGATGGCCAACAGCTTTTGGTAGTGCGTCCAAGCCATTTCAGTCAAAGCGAACAACAATCCGATACAACTTTGACGCAGCGACTTTCACTCCAGAAGCTCGAAACAAAAATACGACGCCAGATCCGAGATCCTTGGCCTCCTTCAGATCTCGTTCATAATAAAATTATGTTTTAAATACAATTGTTTTTTTTTTCCTCTGACGCAGTCAGCGGGCTCGGAGCTCGCCTAATCCACTTGTGGTGTCCGCCCGCGAGATAAAGCGACTGGTTTGCTGCACAAAGGACAGCCACCATCGAGTCATCACCAACAAGTTGCGCTCGATGTGTGTGTATTGTATTGCAGCCGAGTTATCGTCGACGACGGCGACGGGTACCAGCATCTGCGTATACAGTCGTCGAGCCAAAACAGCTGACGCGACTGACAATCGCGCCAGCCCCCCGACGATTGACTCACTGATGCGTTGCGTCGGACTTTGTCGGCCGCGCTGGCCGCCATTTTGAGACCTATCTTACCGGCGGAGACCCGCGTCTCTATAAAAACTGTAATGGACGATTTTCATGCATAATGGAAATAATGAAATAATGGATTCATTGCGGATAACACCAGCGCAGTGAATGAATTTTTTCGTTTAGCTGTAAATGCAAATATGCGTAAAAATCATTCATTACAGTTTTTGATACCGACCGAGCTCGGCGTGGATATATGTGTTTCACATGCCCTTAATTTACCGACCGGTCGGTAAGAAAGTACGTTTTCGTAGTTTACAGAATTTGTTGTTATTTTAGTACATATATGTCTCAAATTGCACAGGATTATAATATCAACATAGGTGCTTCGGCGTCCAATCGAATTTTTAGGTGCCGCATTGCGTCGGACTTTGTCGGCGGCGCTGCCCGATTGCGAACTACCTTACCGACGGAGACCCGCGCAGCTCATCTCTCTCTCTCCGCTTTCTCGCCAGAGGGACACCCTTTAAATTTAGTTGCCGCCCGGATCGGCGCGATGTTGTGGCGCGCGCGTCAGTGCTTCGAGCGCTTCAAAACAATCGTCGTGTTGGGTGACAATTTTTGTGAGAATATTGACTGAAATGATCGAGGAGCACGACGAACGGGAGGCGATATGCGATTCAGTGGTAATTATCGTCGCTGAGAAACCGGCGCGGCGCCGAAAAATCGGCTCGCGCGTTCCGTGGGTTTCATTGTTCGCGCTAACGACTAATCTAACCTCACTTCCAGAACTCGCTGGTGGAAGGTTGTCGCCTGCCGGTCAGAATGCACGGCACCGAGGACTGGCGTAAGTTCGAAAAATATCAGTATACACAGCTTTCTTCGCCATCTAAAACCCTGTCCAAAAAATCCTGTCTCGTCCGCATCGAAAGTTCGGAAGTGGGTGTAAACACCTTTCTGACATTGACACTTGACTCGATTGTCAATGTGCTCAGACTCGCATATTTCCTCATAAATGCCTCGAGACTCGCGGAAAGAGCTCGGCGAATGCGAGATTCGTCGTCCGAATCGAATTTCCACTCCCGAATCTCAGATTCGGGGTTTCGTTTTCCCGTTAAACGCGATTTTGTCGCGGATTTTGAGGTTATGTTACCGAGAAACCGCAAACGGGCTGAAAGACGCATTCCCTCCAGCCACGATTCCTCCTCTCCGAGCGCAAAGCCCCTTTTCACCCTAGCGAAGCACTTAATGTCAGTTCTACTTCTGTGTAATTAACCATCAGCTAATGGGAGTGTAATTTGCAGCGCTTGCTGAAATCATCAGCGTTAAGGATGTGCGAGGAATCAAATGTTACTACGTTCATTACGTAGATTGTAAGTATGAAGACGGAGCCTCGAACGGTGGCTTAGGCTTAGGCATGCGATAACCATTTTGCGGTGACAAAGGCGGCGGTGTTTACTCCTGGAGCATTGCTTTGTAGTTAATAAAAGGTTAGACGAATGGGTCGCCGAGACGTGTCTGGATACCCGGAAAGTGCAGTATCCGAGGAAAGATGGAACAACGCCCGGCACGGGGGCGGCTACGCCCAAGAAACAAGCGCCCAGCAGACCGCCCAGTCCGAGCAGCGTCAACAGCGAGCCGGTCAACGGTTCCGCCGTTCTTCAGGCGGCGCTGCAGAAGAAGATGGCGCGAAAGAGAAAAGGAACGTTTCTGGATAACGAGGACTCGCAGGAGGCACCTCCGCACGTTGTTCCACCTCCAGCTGCGGGTCCGAGACCTTCGCAGGGCTCGATGGTCGCTCACCACGGTCACGACGATGTCGTCACGAGGATGAAGAACATCGAGCTCATCGAGCTCGGCAGGCACAGAATAAAACCCTGGTACTTCAGTCCTTATCCCCAGGAAATGGTAAATCTTCCCTGCATCTACATATGCGAATTTTGCCTCAAGTACCGAAAGAGTCGGAAGTGCCTCGAGCGACATTTGGCAAAGTGCAATTTGCGGCATCCACCGGGCAATGAGATCTATCGCAAGGGCCCGATCTCGTTTTTCGAGATCGACGGACGTAAGAACAAGAATTACGCTCAGAATCTGTGCCTACTAGCGAAGCTCTTTCTCGATCACAAGACCCTCGATTACGACACGGATCCGTTTCTCTTCTACGTTATGACGGACTTCGACAGCCGGGGGTTTCACATAGTCGGCTATTTTTCCAAGGAAAAGGAATCCACGGAGGACTACAACGTAGCATGTATTCTCACACTGCCGCCGTATCAGCGAAAGGGATACGGCAAGCTGCTTATCGAGTTCTCGTACGAATTGTCCAAGTTCGAGGGCAAAACTGGCTCGCCGGAGAAGCCGCTTTCCGATTTGGGTCTCCTGTCTTATCGGAGTTACTGGGCTCATACGATACTCGACATTCTGCTCAATGTGAAGCCTCTGGTGGAGAACGAGAAGGCGCAGATTACGATAAACGAGATCTGCGAGCTCACGTCGATCAAGAAAGAGGACGTTATCTCGACGCTGCAAAATCTCAACCTCATAAACTACTACAAAGGACAGTACATCGTCACGTTAAATAGGTAGGCTCACGTAATTTCAATGTGAAACCTTTTTTTTTGCCCGACTACGCTAAAAAGACCACATTCCATGCCTGCGACTCGGGTGTGGAAAGTGATCGATTCTTGACCAGCGGGAAAAAAAAAGTTGCGCAGTGGGAAGAAAAGTTGCGCAGCGGTCAGAAAAGTACTTTTCTGCCCCTCTGCGCAGCATTTTAGTGTCGATTGCAGCTTCTTTTGCTTCCCTCTGCGCAACTTTTCTTCCCGCTGCGGCTACTTTTCTTGCCCGCTGCCAAATTGTGCCGTTCTACCGTTGCAGGCATAAAAATGTGGTCATTTTAGCATAGGCGGGAAAAAAAAATAGCGTATGCCACTCGGGAGAAAGTGAATACCTTTTCACCTCGTGTGAATTTCAAACAAATTTCACACTCGGTGAAAAGATGCACTTTCCTCCCTTGTAGCGTAATATACTATTTTTTCTCTCCCCCCTCCCCCTTATCGCGAGACGTATCGACAAAGTCTCGCTCGGATTTTTTAGACACCGCTTAATCATATTTAACCGCAGTTTTGCCCACAGGGAAATAATCGAACAACACGCGGCGGCGATGGAGAAACGCTCGATAAGGATAGACCCGAAGTGTCTCCACTGGACGCCGAAAGACTGGAGCGTTAGAGCGAAATGGTGAAAGATCACGCGAGACGCCGTGAGACAATAAAACTGCGACGCTAAACCGTCCGTTTGAACATTTCATTTCAGGAATCCCGGAAGTGACTGCGTACGTTTAACCGGTGTACAAAATTGTACATAATATGCATCGCGATTAACCGAATCGTTAGTGACTGCGCGCGGACGTGGACACCGCAACCAATCGGCGCGATGCTGGTGAAGTAAAGTTTAAAGAACGAGAAAAAAAAAAAAAAATACACACCGATCTTATTAACGGATTCTGCCAGGTCACAGATTCGATCGAGATCGGCTAGTCCGACGAGAAAAACGGTGGAGAAGACAGCGACGAGAGAAAAGAAAAATAGTAACGAAAAGCAAATGACATTATAAATGATGAATAGATCGAGCGAATCGCGCGAAAAGTGCACGCAACGTTTACAGAGAGAGAGAGAGAGAGAGAGCAAACCGAGAAACGAACATTTTAATACAGTGACTATAGAGACCTTCTTCCTTCTTCTACTTCTTCTGTTTACCGTTTACAATATTTTTTAAATCACGCGTACGTGTAAGTACTGATTCGCGGTCATCGATTTGTACAGGACTCCACTAATCTAGTAGAATTGTAAATAAATGTGATTTTATAACGTACGAATCCGTCGCACGAAAATGTGAATTTTTTCCCACCTCCAACTGCGCATGCGCGCCGTACGAATAAACGGCGCCAAAAAAAATGTAGTCGTCCGTCGCTTCGCAATAACAAAACGAAACTGAAAAAACGAGACTAAAAAAAAAATAGAATAGGAAGGTCCGAAACGATTAAAACGATTTTTTAAATACAGCATCTTTTAATATATATGTATATATATGTATGTACCCATTCATATATACATATGCATATAGATATATATATTTTTTTATATTCAACAGTAACATCACAGTAGCTTCATATACAATAAATTTTTGTTGTTTTCTGGTTCATATATAATAATTTTTTTTTTTTTCCCACTTTTTTTGGTTTTCATTTTAATTCTTATGCAACCTTTGTTTCGTTACTGCGCGAATTGCGACACCTGCGAGTGCCGGACGCTCACTCGCTGCAACACACGTCTCGACGGAGGCAAAGATCAGAGAGACAGATAGTGTTTTGTGTGTGTTTTTTTAAGTGTAATGTATGCCAGGATCGCGATGACAATTTTTGCAAATTTTCGCGAGTCGTCCTTTGAACTTGCGCTTGTTTTCCATTTTTTTTTCTTTCAATACAGATGAATCTTCAGTGTACACGATATAGAAACTTAACTTTATAAACTGTATTACAATCAAGTTCGTCTCCACAATTAACTATATACTATACCGCGATATAATACATGCTCTTTGCATTTTTTTTTTTCATTCATATACAATAATACAAGTGACATAGAAATGATGATATAACACCGAACGCGATCTTCGTCCAACAGTGGATTTTTCGATTGCGCAGATAGAGAACGTTTTACAATGTAAATTCAATATAATCGGGCAGGGAGTAAAAAGGATCGTCGTTGGGTAGTAATGAAAGTTTTTTGGGGGATCGCAGCGACGATTGGGGGGGGAGGCAACAACAATAACAACAAGAACAACAACAACAACAGTGATGATGAGATGTTTGTGGCGCTCGCTGGACGTTTTGGCTTAATTAAAAAAAAAAAAAAAAAAAAAAAAATTGCGATCTGGAATATCAGCGCAAAATATACTAAATTAATTTAATTTTAATCTAACTATTAAATAATTTATCTATTAAATTAATAAAAAATTAAATTTGACGAGAAAATGCTGAAAAAAATGCATAATAGTTGTAGAAAAAAAAACGCAAATTCAGAGCCTCAGCTCCGTCGATTCTGCGCTTAAACGGCTGACTTTCGACACTCCTCGCTTAAATAAAAATAAATAGCGATTGGGAATAGCGGCGAAATATACGAAAAAAATTAATGTAAATCCGAGACGAGTGTAGGAGGAAAATCGAGGGGAGCAACGCGATGGGAAAATGTTAAAAAAAAATGCATAATAGATGTAGAAAAAAAAAAAAAAACGCTAATTCAGAGCCTCGTTTGGCTCCGTCGATTCTGCGCTTAAACGGCGAGTTTGACTTTCGACACTCCTCGCAACCTGCCTCGAACGAGCGGCAGTACGATACAACTCTTTTATTTTTTTTTCTTAGCTTAACTATCATTCGCGAATGTTTGATAACGGTGCCCAAAATGCTCCGAATTAAATCTACAATCCCGGAGCTTCGAGCGACCGGAAACGAACAATTCAGCGACCGCATTTATTTTTAATACAGTATATGTAGTACACTCACGGTTGAACAGTAGACGGCAACGTGGCTGGACAGAATATGACATGCGTCGCAAAGTCCACTATTTATTTACTTCCGCGAACAATGTTCTTCTATATTCTCGTTTCAATTTTTTTCCTCCGTTTTTATTTCATTTTTTTTAAATCCATTTATTTACTTCCGCGAACAATGTTCTTCTGGATTTTCGTTTCAATTTTCTTCCTTCGTTTTTTTTTTGTATCTATTTATTTATTTCCGCGAACAAAGTTCTTCTGGATTTTCGTTTCAATTTTTTTCCTCCGTTTTTTTTTCTTTTTTTTTATCTATTTATTTACTTCCGCGAACAATGTTCTATATTTTCGTTTCAATTTTTTTTCCTCCGTTTTTTCATATATTTTTTTTTATATCGAACAATGCCTGGACTCGTTTTAGTTGATACAGAAGAATCCGGGGAATGAAATGGGAATCGGAGCAGTCGCGAGTTTGTACTTAATACAGCGGTTTGAGAAGTCAAAGAGGCTCGAACGATTCTGCCGAAATGTTGCAGTTGAGTTTCCGTCATTTTTAAGATTTGGAGATAGAGAATGGAAAGGGGAGGGGGGAGGGGGGTAGAGGATTGAAACGCATGTACTCCAAAAATCTACTTTCGTCCAGCCGTTTGCCTGAACAATAAGACACTTAACAGTTCTGCCGACTCCGCCCTTAGAGGGAAATCGATTAATGATTAATCCTTTTTTTGTATTCTCTTTTTTTTTTGCACACACGCTCGCGCTCTTTCTATATTGAGGTCGCGCGTGTAGATAATTAGCACGATTACGATCGGTTTTGCAGTGGATGCAGTTTGAGAATTATTTATCGTTGATTAATTAATAATAAATCTGTATGGACGTCGATCGTACGTCGCGTAAAAAATATTCATTTCCCACTGAGTCGCCGAGAAACTTGACAACCGATAAGATTCACTTCGACTCTGACTTTACGTCTGATTAAAAAAAAAAAACATCCGAATCGACGTTCTGGATATGCCAATTTTTTTTTTCGCTCACGATCGATTAAAATGAATTTCTTTTTTCAAGCTATCATTATACGCTACGCGAATAAATTGGTATTTTCAATTTAGATTTATCGGGCTCGTGGGAATTGTACAATGGGACATCGAACTTTTTGGAAATCTCGTTAGTCGCACTTCAACCATCGATTTGTCGCGTTTTTTCTTTCCGTTTCTTTTTTCCCCTCCTTTTTTTATTTATTCATACGAACGGGAAATTGAATTTCTCGCCAATCCCAAAGTCATCTCGATATGTTTCGCTCTTCGCACATTTTTTTCCGTTGCAACGAACACCGACAATCGGCGCGAGACTTGATTAACACTCGGCTTATATATAATAAAAATCAAAAAGATAAGGACAGAAAAATATAATAAACGCGCACCGTAAAATTCTTCGCCAGTCTCCAATCCCTCGCCCGCCAGTTTTGCATTTTAGAATCTCCGTCTTAGAGTATGGAAGATACAAAATCTACGATAGAAAACAGAACAGACCCTCGAACGTTACGTTTTTTCATTTTTTTTTCTTCTCTTTTTCCCTCACACTCAATATCAATGCTTTTACGTTTTTCTTATCTTCGTTATTCTCGTAAATTAATCTATATATCATATATATATATTTTTTTTTAAATATAATATATATGTTTTATCGTTACATCAGTTAACGTTACTGGGTATTATCAGTTTTCCTCAATCGTCATCGTTTTACTCGTTACGCATGTAAAGTTAAATTTTATTCACGCTCAATTCTTAATCTACGGTTAATCCTTAAATTTTGTCGATTTCATTCATCTTCTCCTCGCGTTTATTAGTAGTATTTTTTTTTGTCTTTATAATACAGATTGTCATGTTCGGCTTTCGTTTCCCTCCATTTTTTTTTTTACATTCTCGCCAATATTAATCCCCCAACCGTGAATAAAATAATCCCATCGCGTTGATTGATGGGGAATTCATTCGCGAATGGAGGTCAATTATGTAGCGACTTTCTCAGCCTCTTTCGGCTCCGGTTCGAGCGCCTCGCTATAGCTGCGCGAGGAACTCGCGCTTGAGCTTCCCACTTTTTCGCGCACTACACAATACCATTTTTTTTTTAATACATAATAATATATATATTTATGTTAATATATTCATTCGTATATTCTTCAATTCGACTAGCCTACGAAAATTGTGCTTCTCACGTCAGTGATATATATCTCTCTTACTCGCTTAATTATCGTGACGCCGGAGCGTCACGCACTTCGCGCCTTTTGGCTCAGTGTACAAAGTTTTTTTTTTTTTTTTTTCTTCTAATTATTCAGTTGGCATCGTGATAATCGTCATTCGTAGGCGCGCTCGGTGGGGATCTCAAAAATGTCGAAATTATTCAGATCCCCAGACTCGAAAAAAAAGGAAAATTAATTTTGAAGTCGAGTGACCCGAGGGAAGTCTAATATGTAAAAAAAAAAAAAAAAAAACGCACGATGAACCCTCTGCACGCTCTGTAAATATTTTCTCATAACGAACGAGCTCGTCGACGTAGCAGTTTAGTATCAGTAGTAATAGCGACAGCAGTAGTAGTAGTAGTAGTATTATCGTTATTATTATTATTAGTAGTAGTTAGCGATACTATACAACCTGTTACAGTAATCGGGTCGCTCTGCGAACGCAGTGTGCGCGTTGTATTATGTTTGTCACAGACTCGGTTGTACACGGAGAGTAAATGTCGATGATTGGCTCTCGTGGCTTTCGAGTAAAATCGGTGGTCGATAGCCAATGGCCTGACCGGTGGCCGTTTTATATCGGCGGTGGACATGTTTTGAGCCACCCTTCGGAGAGGTCAATCGAGGCGCGGAAACGTTCGGCGTTTCGTTTGTGCAACGTTTGCTTCGCGGCCTCTTAGAGACCGTAGTCGAAGCTCTCTTGATTTTGTATCCTCCTCTGGTAGTCCTCGAGGTAGCTGTCGACGTTCCGGTAGATCCCGGTGTTGGCGTGGTGCATCAGCGTCTCCAGTATTCGCTTGTGCTCGATGGCCTTTGACGGCAGGACGATCTGCGAACGAAGGAATCGGTACATTTTTTTTTTTTTTTTTTTTTTTTTTTTCCCCGAGCAGTAATTGTGTCTTCTGGGGCTTATAAGGGTGAAAAAGGATTGCATAAGGGTGCAAAGGAATAATTAAAAACAAAAACAAAAAAAGAAATAAGTAAATTGGCAAATAAATAATTTATAATCTATAATTGGGATAAATTGATAAATTCGCGGCCTTTTATTTCCTTCTCTCAGAAATCGTGGTTCATAATTATGAGCTCCTGGTACTCATAAGAGTGAAGAACGATTACATAAGTATGCGAAGGAATAATTGAAAAAAAAAGAAAAAAAATCAAAAAATAAACAAACTGGCAAATAAATAATGAATCATTTATAATTGGAATAAATTGGTAAATTCACGGTTTTTTTTTTTTTTTTTTTTTTTTCTGATAAAAATCGTGTCTCACCCTTATCAGCTCCTGTGGCGTTATTCTGTAGAGCTTGAGATCATTGGTAAGACGCTCCATGATGCACTTGAACTCCTGTTTGGCGTCGAGCTTCGACGTCGTCTTCGTCTTGATGCGGTGCTTCGCCCAGCTGAGCATCGCCTCGAACTTCATGATCTCGGTGACCTCGAGGCTGCGGCACATAATCGTCTGCACCATGGACTCGCTGAGGGTGAGAAAGTCGGGATTCTGAAAGAGCTGGTACGCCCGGGTCTCCACGAACGTGAGGATCATGTTGACGAGCTCGGACGCTGAGGTGTAGCGCCAGTAGTAATTCTCGAGGGCGCAGAGCATCACGCACACGATTTCGATTCGGAGGAACTGCTTCGCGTGGTGGAAACACGCCTGGAGCAGTTCCGGCAGATCGTAGTGCTCGGCCGCGCAGATCAGACCGGGAATGTTGCTGCAGGTCAGGGGACACGAACCGGTGTGGAGATAGTCCAGAAGAATCCTGAACGTCTCGGGATCGAATTCGATTATGTCAAACTGGAACGATTAGAATTTTTTTTACACGTGCGTTGGATAAATTGTCGATTTTTTTTCATTATATTTAGAAATTAAAAATTTTCAAAAACTTTTCATTGTAACTTATTAAGAATTATTATGTCAAACTGGAACGATTAGAATTTTTTTTCATGTTCGTTCGATAAATTGTAGATTTTTTTTATTATTCTTAGAAATTAAAAATTTTCAAAAACTTTTCATTGTAACTTATTAAGAATTATTATGTCGAACTGGAACGATTACAATTTTTTACATGTTCTTCGTTGGATAAATGGTAGATTTTTTTTTATTGCATTTAAAAAATAAAAATGTTCAAAAACTTTTCATTGTATATTTATTCAAAATTATTCTGATCTCGTGTTCTCGATTCACAAAATGTAAGCCAAGGAGAAATCCGTCAAATAAATTAATAAAAATAAAAATAATGATAATAGTAATAATAATAATAATAATAACAATAATAATCTCACTTCAGTCAGAATAAAAATAAATATAATAATAATAGTAATAATAATAACAATCTCACCTCAGTCTGAGCGAGCTTTGCACGATCTATTTTTTGAGCATCCGCGCAAACGCTCAGCCTCGGCACTGCCAATGACTGATTCGGCTTGTCCTTGTCCTTCGAGTCTTTATCTGCGAAGCGATAAGAGTCAGGAAATGTTTTGCGAACCGCGATTGACGCGAACGTTGAGTGGGAGCACTGAGAAAAATGAAATTGTGATTACCAATCGTTGGTCAGAGCTACCAATATTTTAGTAACTGCAATATTTTGGTAGATCGAACCAATGATTGGTAATCACAACTATTAATTTTTTTTCGGTGAGGGCTTACTGCTGCAATCCTGGGCGCTGACCCAGCGTTTCCGGTCGTCGCTGTGGAGGGTGCTTCCGTGCTTCCGGATGCTGCGTCCCCATCCGGCGGTGATCGTGCCAAGCCGCGAGAAGGCCCTCTTCACCATCGGCGACGAGGGCACGCTTTTGGGCCTAAACACATGAGAACGAGTATCTCACAGAAACGGCAGGGCGGCACTTTTGGGGGTGCGGAAGAATATTGAAAAATTGACTTTTTTTTTTTGGGACTCGATGGGATAGGATTTTAAGGAAGAGGAGAGGGGACAAATTTGGACAGGCGACATTTTTGTGAGGAGAGAGAAAGAGAGTGATGGATTAAAAGTCGAAAAAATTGTAAAACACGGATCCGAATTATAATTAGCACAATATTGAGACATTTTTTCACACAAAAAATTGATCGAAAAAACAGAAATTGGTCAGACACAATTTTTTTTACGAGTAAAAAAAAATAGAGGAATTTGCTACATGCTCTCGAGCAAAAGTCAAGAATCGTGGAAAAAAAATATCGAAACATTTGCAGAATTTTTTATTTTGCGTTTTTTTTTAAGTGAGATTATTAGATTGTTTAATATTGATACTATCACTGATAAGAGAGTATAAAAAAAAGCATGCAGTGCCGTAAGGATAGGAGACATGGATGTGCCGTGACAAAATTACATCGATATACGTATATAAATCACGATAGCAATTTAACGATGGAATTGGAAAAGATATTCATTCGACACCGATAAACGTGAATCCTCTGATCTCACCGCTCGACATCGACGCAACGGAACCTCTCGAAGCGTCTCTCCGCGACGATTCATTTATTTCTCGCGAATATTCCTTGCATCGTCATTTTTGCGCGTGAAGGAAAAAATAATTCGCGAAAGCCGCGATACGTACCTGGGGCTCTCGATGTCGGGAACCTGAAGGAAGTTGGAGCTTTTGGGCTTTTGAGGGCTGAGCAGGGTCGGCGCTGGCCTGGCCAGCAGCTCGGCCACTGGGACCTGAGGGCTCCCGAAACCCGTTTGGATTCCGTACAGCATTTCTTGAAAAACTCTGCAATTGAAATCGAAAATCCAATTAGGGTCAATTGTGGCCTATCACATTCAAAGGAATAAATCAAAACATTTAATCGAATAAAAAAAAACGAAAACCCAATTAGGGTCAATTGTGGCCATCATATTTAAAGGAATAAATCAAAATATTTAATTGAATAAAAAAATAAACGTTGTGTAGGTCATTCAGTGGATTGAAATGAATTTGTACAAAAAATCAATGTGTAATTGTGGGGAAAAATAATTTGAAGAATAAAATAATAAAAATGGCCACAATAGGTACAGTGGCTTCTAATGGCACATCTATACACTAATTGATAAAAAAATAATTCAGTGGCATAATCGACGAACCTGCTGCGAACGCCGAGTATAGCTCTGACACCGATGAAGCGGACCTTCTGCTTCTGCTGTCCAGGAACGAGGAACGAGACGTCAAAGAGACTCGCGTGCAGCTCGATGTTGGCGGAATTGTTGAGGAAGACGCGAGTGAAGTCCTTGGCGAGTTGGTCATAGTCCTCGAACTGGTCCCGAACGGAGTCGAGAAGCGGCGACGAAGGCCTCATATGGCCGATCGGTCTCCACGAACCGCGTCTTGAAAAAAAAAAAAAAAATTGAACACAGGTAAAACGATAAACGACACAATAAACGAAAAAATGCAACGCGTTTTTTTTAATTCATTCTAACGATTCTAAAAATTATTCTAGCGATTCTAAAAAGATGTTATAAAGATCAATCGTCATAATAATATTTTATAGTCAGTTCGATCCTTTGAATTCATTAGAATAATTTTTTTTTAATTTTCATTGCTTTCCAACGAAATTTCTACATAATGAAAAATTGAACTCCTTTCGAATCGCAGCTGCTTATTTATTTTTTACCTGTAGGGTTTGGGTATCTGTCCGGTTTCCGCGTGATTCTGCAAATTCGCGACGATGTCCTCGAGCATCTGACTCCTCGTTCGCTCCTGCATCCTGGCGAATTTCGGCGCCGAGTAACTGGCGCGCTCGCCATTGACGATTTTCGTCAGCATCCACTCGCGGAACATGGGACCTTTAAATTCAATTAATTATTTTTTAATGTAAACGCGGAATAATTTTTTTTTAAATCTCACCTTTCTCGAAAACGCTCTGTTCCCATAGGTATGGTTTGTAGGCTCCGACCTCGTCCCTCGTGACTACCGATACCTCGTACCTCGTCATCTTTCGCTTTATCCTCGGACTGACTCGGACGAGGATGAACGTGTGGAGAAAGTGCGATTTTATGCACGACGGACTGAAGCTCGTGTTGTCCGCCTCGAGAAACACAACGCAGACGATGTCGTTGCCTATGTGTCTTTTCCTTTGCAGCTGCAATGAAAAAACGGGACGAGTGTAAAAAAATGTCTTGCGATTAATTTTTATTTATTTTTAAAAATAAATAAGAATTAAAAAATTAATCGAAAGAAAAAAAAATGTCTGTCGATTAATTTTTATTTATTTTCAAAAATAAATAAAAATTAAAAAATTAATCGAACAAAAAAAAATTCTTTCGATTAATTTTTATTTATTTTTAAAAATAAATAAAAATTAAAAAATGAATCGAAACAAACAAAATGTTTTTCGATTAATTTTTATTTATTTTTTTATTTATTAAAAATCAGAGGAGGTGTACCTGTTGAGGGTCGCGTTTGTCGTAAGGCAGCAGCGTGGAAACGTGAAACATAATCTCGATGCCACGCCAATTGGTGTAAACCGAGTACAGTCCGGTGAGATCGTGGACGGTGTCGAGGCCACCCTTGTACTTGTCGAATCCCTTGAGTCGCACCTTGTCGCCCAAAATCTGAAGAAACTCCTCGAAAAGCGGCGACGCGTCGACGTTGTCGAGGATCTCCTCCTCGTTGTACTGTCCCTCCTGGACGTAAACCACGCCGACCTTCAGCTCCGATTTAATGAACACCTGATCGAGCTTCAGCAGCTCCTCCGGAGTGTCCGGCAGTTGACCCAGCACCAGAGGCGGATTTATGTTGACCTCCTTGCCGAGACTTCGCACCACGTCTTCTCGATTGTATCTGCGAATTAAAATAAAAATATAAATTTTATTCACCGATGTGGTCGTTGGGAAACCGGCAGCAGTTTGATATTTAATATCGCGAAATTTGGCAGTTTGGCAGGACAAAAAATTCGTTTTTTGCGTTTTTCTCCTCGAATTTTCGATTTTTCGGGCAAACACCTGTCGTTTTTGGAATCAGCGGGAAATTTCCCATCGGATAGGGTTTTAAAACTTTCCGAATTCGAAAATTTTTTTTTCGCGTTTTTTTCGCAAAAAATTGAAGGGGTACCCCTTCTAAAAATTTGCGATTTTTGAGGGTCAATTTTAAAAATCTGCAAAAAATCGAAAAATCGAGATATCGCGTTTCGCCTGGCGGCATTCTCTTCGTTGAAGAGTCTTCTTTCGAATGCAAAAAGAAAATCTCGATTATATTGATCCAAAGAAAAATTACACCGTTTTTAGTAAAGTGCCAAAATTGGCAAAAAGGAAAAAATCGTTTTTCGCATTTTTCTCCTCGAATATTTTATTTTTCGGGCAAAAACCGGTCATATTTGGAATCAGCGGGAAATTTCGCATCGGATAGAGTTTTAAAATTTCGCTAAATCGAAAAAAAAAAAATTTCGTCAAAAAAAGTAAGTAAAATTTGTCAACTAATTATGATTTATGATTTGAGTTTACTTCACATCTCTACAATCCTCCGAATTTCAAAAACACATCAAACAAACCCAAAAATATTTTTTCAAAATGGAGATTTTATTTACCGATCGGCAAAAACGCAGCTGGCGGGTATCAGACCGTGAACCGTATAGCTTATCGCCCGGACGAGTATCCTGAACTGGTCGCGACCGTTTATCGGCTCTTGTTTGATGCTCAGTATCACCGGACCGAGATCTTCGTCATTGGTGAAGTAATTCCAGTGTTCGGTGCTGTAGAAATACTTCTCGTACGTCTCCTGCTCGACGGACGTCAGCTCGAAGCACTGATTCTTCTCCCACTGCTCCTCGATCGCTGTTTTTTTACGCGGCACGTCGTCCGTGTCGATCTCGTTCTCCTCGAACAGACAAAAGTCCTGTCGCTGCTTCATTAGCTGCAGCTCCTGCTGCTCCTCCGCCTGCTCCGGATCCGTCGCCTCGCGATCGCTCTCGCTCTCGTCCCAGATAGTGTCCGACGTTATCTGGTGACGAGAGCACTCGATCCAATAGCCCGGAGTCGGTATCAAGTTGTGCGGAAACTCCTGGCAAAATTCGTCTGCGAAGAAAAAATGTCATCGAGTGTTAGGTACCATTAGCAGCAATTTTTATTATTTTATTCTTCAATTTATTTCATCCCCATAACTGCTGATTGACGTTTTGAACAAATTCATATAAATTCGCCTTGATGTTTTTTTTTTATACCATAAAATGTGTTTTATTTCTTTGAATGTGATCTAATCACGTTATCAATGTGATAAAATCTGATGTTTTTTTTTTTTTTTTTCACAATCGGCTTTAAGGTATTATGTTGAAGTTTTCATCGTTGGAAAGCAACGAAAATAAAAAATAAATATATTCTAATGAACCTAACGGATCGTAGTGGGTATAAAATGTTATTATAACGATTGATGTTTATAATAATTGTTTAGAATCGCTAGAATAATTTTACTATCATTAGACTAATATTTAATTAAATTTTTCGTTGCATTCCAACGATGCAAATTTCAACATCATCCTAAGGTGGCCAAAAACGAATCTAAGATTTTTCGTCGAATCCACAATACGTTGATTTTTCGACAAAGTTCGTCGTTGTCGTCCAGACGTCATTCGAAGTTGGCGATTACCGTCGAATAGGCCACGGTCGAGTCACTGTAAGGTAGAACACCAAGCTGTTGTCTTTCAGGGCTCGGTATTCGAACTTAGAGTGAACCGGCCGCGACGCTCAGCTCGATCCAACTCCTCTTCGTCGTTTCTTCGGAAGTTTCTTCGGCGGTGTCGAGCCCAAAGCTTAGAACGGAGAACGACAGAAAAATACGTCAGTGGAATACCAAAGTCTCGTCGGTGGCGTCTCGTTTCAACATTGGCTCGCGTTTCCCGCGATCGTCGTCGGCCGCCTCCGACCACCTGTGGCTCCGTCCGCTTCGCTCTCTTTCCACCCGTTTCCTCGCATTTCAACCCCCTCCCCCCCTCCCATCCTCAACCCTTAACTCCGGATGGTTCTCGAGTCTCAAAAGCCGGCTAGACTTTAATAAACTTACGTGCCACCAACCCGAGCCGAGTTAGCTGTGTGTTGATATGATAATAATAATAATAATGATAATTGGAAAAGGAGGGTTGGTGGGTGGCTTTAAGGGGGTTAAGGCTGACGCGTTGCGTTTGGCACTCACCGGAACAGGCCTGAGGCGGCAGCGGGAATATCAGCGTCGTCGAGGACTTTCGACGCGCAACTGCGCAGCCTAAACTTTGTGGCTTGAAGCTGCGCAACTGCTGCATGAAGTCCGAGCACTCCATCAGCGCCACGTCCGCGAAGTGCAGATCGCAAAGTATCTGGTTCTTGAATCTGCGAAGAGCGAAAAAAAGACGATTAATCCTCTCGTTTTATCCATATGGATATATTTATATGTGAAATATATGTCACCGAAAAATTCTATAGCACCGTTTGTAGCTATTGTAGCATTAGTGACCAGGTAAAAAAATGTATATATTTATTTATCATACTGTCAATCTATTCAAATTAATAAATGCGATTATTTTACACGAATCGAAGCGTATATAACTTTTTGGCGACATATATTTTACATATAAATATTTCCATGTTGGTTTTCGCGGTTCATGTTTTTTTTTTTTTTTTTTTTTTTTTTAGCGCAGTACACTCACCTTCTGGCCCTTTTCTGCTTCGGACCCGTGAGATTGAGGCCGCAGCTGTTACATTTCAGGCACTCCTCGTGATAGTGATTGTTGTCGTAGAGCGGCGACGGTTCTTCATAGTCCAGAAAAAAGAGAGAAAGGAGGCAGTTAGTACAAACACCATTTTTTCTTTCTCGCGGTTCATTCGCTTTTCGCACTTCCGGTGCGCCGTCGTCGTCGTCGTCATCGTCGTCGAGGGTGTGGCTCGAACGATGTGGGAATGCAGGAATCGCGAGCGGTCCCTCCGAGGAATCCGACACGTGCTGCGAGGAATTTCGATATTATGGACGACGGTGGCAAACGAGGGAAAACGAATGGAGCAATGGTCGGACGATTTCTGAACGCTCGACTTTGCTGCGCGGAACTCAATTACATTTGGTGCATTTGGTTCTAAATATTTTTATATTATCGCGGAAAGGATGAGGAAAAAGAGGAAGGAAAAAAAAAAAATTAAAAAAAAAAACGAGACAGTCGGAAATATCAGACAGAGAAAATTATGTCGCGTGGCTCTTGGACGATATGACCCAGTTGTCCGACATAATATTCCCGCAATAAATCCAACAACCCTCTAAACCTCTGGAAAGTAATATCCGAGAGAAATAGAGCCCGGCCTGGATATTGTAATTGGCGGGGCGCGAGAGACGGTTGGGTTATCCAACGCCCCGTCGGCAATGTAGGTCGCGCTACCCTCGACGAAAACGAAGAAAAAAAGGACCCTTTTTGGGTTATCCTTCATTTGATCCTCGCTATTATCTCCCAGGCAAAAATATCCCAGTCAAAATATCCCACAACTATAATATCCCATCACAAAAAAATTCCATATCAATATATCCCAGGAAAACATTTTTAGGATTTTTAGGATTAAAAAAAAATAATATCCCATCACAAAAATATTCCATATCAATATATCCCAGGCAAACATTTTTTAGGATTTTTAGGATTTTTATTAGAACATTTTTTCCTTTTTGCGAAAAAGATTTTCTGTGTCGCAAAGTTGACAAATAATTCGCGGGCAAAAAATCCTATCCGATGGCAAATTTCCCCCTAATTCCGTTGCACCGTTCTTTGCCCACAAAATATCGATATTTTATAACGTAATGAATTAACAAATCGTATGTTACGAACGCAGCGCGTAACTCGAAAGAGACGGAAAGCTTCGATGATCGATCGCGACGAGGAAACGAGGATTGCAGAGAGGGACGAGACGAGGAAGCTGATCGACCGGCTCTCCTATCTCTCTCTCTCTCTCTCTCGCTCCCTCCCGTTCGTCGAATAATTCATCGAAATTCCATAGATTCCACGTTCGTCGAGTTCACTCTCATCGTCATCCCTCCTCCGATCCTCTGATATTCCGCGACGCGATAATTCAGCCCGGAATTTCCCTACGGTCAGGCCTGATCGAGGTTGTCCGGGACTCCACCCCTGAGTCTCGATGCAAGTGAGAATAAAACGATTTTCAGTGAGAACCCCTCTGTGCTAATCTTCATTCGACTGAGTGCTCGCACCTTTTCCGCAGAGACTCGAGTGAGTCGTCGGGGGTAGTCGCCAATTCAGATTGGCGCCATGGGGATACCCATCAACGGAGAATCTTCTCCTTGACGCACTGAGAAAAATTCATGGGGTGACAATGCCAATATAGTATAGTGAATTTTACTATAAATAAAACTAAAAATCAAGTATAGTGAATTTTACTATAAATATGAATTTTACTTATTTGAAAACATAAAATAGTCATATCTCAATTTTTCTGCTGGTTGAATTACAAATCGTTAATTAATTATCGAGAACCATAAAAAGCAATATATTTTTCTGAGTATAGCTATGGGGTGGTTCCCAAATTTATTCCCATTTATGGGAAGGCGCCAGATCATTTATTTTACGATCAACGAGACGGAGAGGCCGCATCCGAAGAATTCCGCGCGCATTGGTAACCACCGTGGAAGGGATGAAATCCGATGAAACGATATAAACCCGCGCGGGCGATAAAATCCGGGGGGTTGTAACCGACGCCCGCGGGGAGAGAACGAGAACGGGAAATGAGAAACGGCGGAAAGATTACAGGCACTTTTAGCGCCTGGCGGACGGCGCGGCGGTTATTGCTTTCGACGCCGCGTCGAAATAAGACTGCAAGATTCCCACCTCCCCCGCGATACACGAGGAAAATGCGCCCGACTAATGAAAACGAGGGCGAAAGTATTACCTCCCTCCTGACTTTTCAAATAATTGCTATGATATTACGCGACAGGTTTAGCGCTTCTGACGGTAACTCTGTTTTTAATGAAAAAAAAAAAAAAAAAATAAAGAAAATAAAATTAAAAAAAAAACAAAAAAATAAAAATAAAAAAAGAGTCTCCAGATTATTAGAAGAGCAATGTACACTTTATGTTCAATAAACCACTATTATTATATTATCATATTATTATTATTATTATTATAGGGTCAGGGGATTCTGGATCTCCGAATTTTGGGTTTTAATGAATCTGGTTTTAATGAAAAAAAAATAAAAATTAAATAAAAGAAGAAAAATAATAAAAGAGTCTCCAGATTATTAGAAGAGCAATTTACACTTTATGTTCAATAAACCATTATTATTATATTATCATATTATTATTATAGGGTCAGGGGATTCTGAATCTCCGAATTTTGGGCTTCTAAATGACCCAAGAATCCTTATCAGTCACTTTTTCTACCTGTCTCTCCTCTCAGAACCGATCAATGCTCAGCCGTTTTGTTTCAAAACCGCTTTACAAAACTACCCTCATTGTGACAGCATCTCCCACGTAATCCCTGAAAAGCTCCCTCCCATCCCTCCCCTCCTCCCCAGACAATGATATCATTTTTAAATAGCCTCGGTGGACAGGCAAAAAAAAACAAGGAAAATGTTTACCTCACTCTAATATCCCCGAGGAAAATGTCCTTCGGTCGTCGTTTTCCGAACTCACGTCGCGCACGTGGCCTTGGGCAGAGCATCGACGATCCCTTTGCGAATCGTCTTTCACCCGCCACTTCGCAGCGCGAGCGACTCTCGTCGCTGCGTTCCATTTACCCACGATTACGATTTAGGGGTAGTAACGAATTTTGGGGAAAAAAAAAACGAAAAAAAATTCACTCCACCTTCTCCCTCGTGATTCATCGTCCGAATCTTCGACTCGACCGTCCGCAGCGATTCCGGGAGAACGCGTTTGTGATTTTGAAGAGGCTTCCTCGTCGCTGTTCGTTCGTTCGGTGACGTTTCTGCGCCTCCACAAGTGGTTGCGCCCCGCAGTAGTGCGGATCGACGCTAAGTGCAGACGCCGAGCCCGAGTCGGTCGAACCCTCCGTCCCACCCCTTCTCCGCCACCCCCGCCGGCCACCCCCTCCCCCTTCTCGACGGAGCTGCTTCCCGCGTCTCGGTGTCTCCTCGCTGCCTCAATCCCCAGGAGCTATATCCTTCCGCTCCTCCGTTTCCTCCCCTCCCCTCCGACAGAGGCTTCCCCCTCCACCGTTTCTCCTATTTTTTTTCTCACCTTCGCCTCCAGCGATCCACACGGAAATCCTCTTAGCGAGGGATTCCCATCTCCGAAGGTATAGAAAAAAATATAAGCCGGGGGAAAAAAAAATAGAAAAATAGAAATAGACGTCTGCACTGTTCCGACTGTTTTCACTGTCCGCACGAAAAAGGAGGAAACACTGGGTTTCTCGCCTTGGGAATTTTTTTAGGAAACAAAAATAATCTAAGCCGGGGGAAAAAATAGAAAACGATGGAGATGTACGTCTGCACTGTTCTGACTGTTTTCACTGTCCGCAAAAAGGAGGAAACACTGGGTTTCTAGCTTTGGACATTTTTTCAGGAAACAAAAAAAAATGAAAACGATGGAGATGTATGTCTGCACTGTTCTGACTGTTTTCACTGTTCGCAAAAAGGAGGAAACACTGGGTTTCTAGCCTTGGAAATTTTTTTCGGAAACAACAAAAATATAAGCCGGGTGAAAAAAATAGAAAACGATGGAGATGTGTGTCTGCACTGTTTTGACTGTTTTCACTGTCCGCAAAAAGGAGGAAACACTGGGTTTCTAGCCTTGGAAATTTTTTTCGGAAACAACAAAAATATAAGCCGGGTGAAAAAAATAGAAAACGATGGAGATGTGTGTCTGCACTGTTCTGACTGTTTTCACTGTCCGCAAAAAGGAGGAAACACTGGGTTTCTAGCCTTGGAAATTTTTTCCGGAATCATCCTCCGGGTTGAGTCCCGCGCGCGGCATCCGCGTGCGGCTTAAGGTGTAAGGCACCACCCTTGCGACGAGGACCGCGTGGCTTAATGAAAAATCGAAGTGTCACTCGGCTCACGGTGGGACTGCTCCTCCGACGACTTCCGGCGACGAACTGCTCCAGCAGAACCGAGGATCACCTTCTCGAGGGTCATCGCGAGTTCCTCTGTGCGTCTTCTGCTCGTAACACACTCCTTCATTATTAATCCACTCCGTCAATCGATTCTCACTGTCACGAAATACGTATTCGATAGTTGTATCACTAATGACGAAAATGTATTTATTTGTCAGCGCAACGTATTTATTTGTCAGCGCAATATATTTATTTGTCAGCGCAATGTATTTATTTTTTACTCGTACCGAACCACGATTTTGTTTTTGTTATCCTTCGACTCGTTTGTCATGTCACTTCATTTTTTTTCCGGCTCAACAAAAACTTCTTCATTAATCCCACGAAATTCGTATTCGATAGTTGTATCACTTATGACGAATATGTATTTATTTTTCAGCGCAATGTATTTATTTGTTACTCGTACTGAACTACGATTTTATTTTTGTCCTCGACTCGTTTTTTTGCCATGTCACTTCATTTTTATTTCCGGCTCAATAAAAGCTTATTGAACCCACGTTTAAAATTTTTTTTATTGAATATCAAAATTCACGCCTCGAACTTTGAACCGTTGTCGTTGTCCACAGAACTGCGGAGCACTTCGAGGGAGGTTTACCCTCCTCACTGTCCTCGCCCCGCAGGACGTTCAGGACATTCGAGTTAGCATCTTCCGAATTGCGTCCTCGAAGAGCGACGTCAATAAGGGTTGCGACATAACATCCCTTGTGTCGAGGTACACAACGAGGATTATCACTCGACACTCGAAGGTCCTCCGTAACCCAGATTCCGCGGATTCCGTCGCCAGGCGAGGGGTGAAAGGTCCTCCTCGGAGGGCGGAGGACATTCGGAGGACACCTCTCCGTCGATCCTCCTTAGACCACTGATTAATCGGTTCGTGTCCTTCGATCGACGGGTCGATTATCCACCCTCTCCGCTTCCTCCTCTCCTCCTCCGTAAATTCCCAATCGTTCCCTTCCGCACCCTCCTCCCTCTCCTTCCCAACAACGATGGACTTGCCTCGAAGCCACGTGTTTGTTTTTTTTTTTTTCGCGCACAATTCTCGACACCAGAACTGCTCGTTGGAATATTTTTTGACGGCAGTTGGGACACCGAACCGGACGTCCGGAAAATTGGGGGGTGGGTTTCTTGGAGGTTGTGTGACTCGTCGATGGGGTCTGTCGGAGGGATGGTTTTTCGCATCCGGCGTCGTTGGCCAAACGGACATTCGCACCCTCTTTTGCTCCTTTCTCTGTCGCACTCCTCACCGCTTTGGACGATTAAACAAGGGTTGGTTCTCCGGTCTGTTGTGTTCCACCTATCGACTGACGTGCCTCCCAGTGTCTCGCACCGCGAACTAAAATTCTCTATCTCTCTCTCTTTCTCTCTCTTAACCACCCCCCGCGACGACACGCGCACGCGTAACGACTAAGCTAACCGAGGGGGGTGTGCGGCGCCGAAAAACAAGCACCCCACACGACGGTCGCGCGAGCCCCGAGCTACGACCAACCCCCATTCGCTGATCGCGACGCTGGAGGAGTTGCGCCGGAGATGAGCCGCGAGATTCGAATCGTCGCACACTGAGAAAAATTAATAGTTGTGATTACCAATCGTTGGTTCGATATACCAAAATATTGATTGCAGTTACTAAAATATTGGTAGCTCTGACCAATGATTGGTAATCACAACCATTTATTTTTTTCAGTGGACTAAGAAAAATTAATAGTTGTGATTACTAATCGTTGGTTCGATATACCAAAATATTGATTGCAGTTACTAAAATATTGGTAGCTCTGACCAATGATTGGTAATCACAACCATTCATTTTTTTCAGTGCACTGAGAAAAATTAATAGTGATTACCAATCGTTGTTCAGAGCTACCAATATTTTAGTAACTGGATATTTTGGTACATTGAACCGATGATTGGTAATCGGTACTACTGATTTTTTTTAGTGTAAGGGGGTTGTTTTGGGTTTTGGGACTTGGGGATTGTTGGGGTGAAGGGTGATTTGGTTTGTGACTCACCGGTTTGGGTGCTGCTGTCGAAGAAGGTGCTGGACGTCTCGACGGTCATGGAAGCGAAAGTGCCGTCGGTGATTTGGGCTGAACTGTCGCGTCTGCCTCGGTATCGTTGGACCTGTGAAACAGTGAGAAAAAGTTCGGTCAAGAATCTGGGGTTGAAGTTGGATGAGATCGAAGGGTCTGGGGATGATTCTTTACACTGATAGACAAATGCGGAGTTCATCCCTAGACTAGTTTATTAATCCGTGGACATGTCAGGCCTAAACTTTGCTGGAGTGTTCTCTAAATGAAAAAAAAGCCCCAGCAAAGTTTAGTACTCAGCCTTAGACTTCCGACATGTCCAACGATTAATAAACTAGTCTGGGGGTGAGACCCACATTTTTTTCTCAGAAAAAACGAGCGATGATTTTACGGAAGGATTTTGGACTTATGGTCCAAACCGATCCACTGATCCAAATTTTTTTAAATCCTTCAGCAAAGTTGAAGCCTGAACCCCAAACTTTCAACATGTCCACCGATTGATAAACTAGTCTGGGATTAAGTCCCAAATTTGTTCTCTGAGTGATCACGATCGATGATTTCAAAGGACTTTGGGACTTATGATTCCACCAACCGTATCATCGCTTTGCGAGCTCTGTCTGCGAAAGTTTCGACATCTTATCATCTCCTCCGTCGTGCTCTGCCTTCGAAATCCACGTGCTATGAAAATCTCCTCCGTGGTGGATTGTCTTCTAATGACCGGCGCGTGGGGAATAGTTCCCGGTGCTCTGGCACAAGGACTGGGCTCTCTCGACGAACAGGTCGAGCTGTCCGGTGACCTTGGCGGTCGACCGGCTATCGAGGTTGATTGTCTTCTGAGTCGTGACTGTCTTCTCTGTCTTATCGGACTGTGATCTCGCTTATCGGCTGTGTTTCTGTCAGGACTTAAGTGAGTCCTGGAGTCGCGACGTCGAGGATACGACGCTGAGTCAGGACTCAACGAATCTCTTCTTGCTTTACGACCTGGAACAAAAAAAAAAAAAAATACATCATACGCATTGATGACGACGTTCCACTTGGTTCAAAATTCCTGTTCGAAAGAAATCCTATTCGCTGTTTCCGTACCTCCGTCATCAGGATCCGGTGACAGGGTTGGTTGACTTCCTCTTCTTCCCCATGGTGGCAGTGACTCGTCTATCGTTGCCGCTTGTCTCGTGAGCCTCGACAGCTTGTTCGGCGATATTTCCTTTGCCTTTCCGTAGTAACACTGAAATTCAGACAAACAAAACCCGAAGATATTCTGTTAATACAGCTAAAATATTTGAATCATGGCTGAAGGACTCCGGTCGATGGCCTATTGCCAATGCGTGTACGGTTAAAAACCATGGATACGCTATTTAAAAAGAAATGTACAAGAAACAAAAATCTGTAAACGTATTGTCAACAAAAATCTTTTACTATTACTACTACTAAAAATCGAATCATTCGAAGCTCCGTCGTCGTATCCTATTGGCAATGCGTGTACGGTTAAAAACCATGGATATACTATTTTTTAAAAAATGTACAAGAAAAAAAAAATCTGTAAACGTATTGTCAATGAAAATCTTTTACTACTACTACTACTAAAACCCGAATCCTTCGAAGCTCTGTCGTCGGTTACGTTGCTTTACTCCAGCGAATGCTATCCAAAGTGGGTGGAATGGTACCTGTGTCGTGGAGTCTCTTCGGGTGGTAAGCAAGGGATGCGTCGGTGTGTTGTTGACGACCGGTGTACCGACCGGACTAGAGCTACCGGAAGTCGAGGTGCCTGGAAGCGGAAGACTGTTGCCGGTAACGGGCGACACTGTTGGCGGCGTTACCGACGACATGACGATTGTCGGTGGATTGATGGTCTGGATGGAGGGTTCCAGGGTAAGGTTCTTCGTAGTTTCGACGGTGGCTGTTCTGTTGCTGCTTTCTACAGTCAGAGTTGCAGATGTTTGCTGGGGCTTCGTCTCTGCCTGATTTCTCTGAGCTTCCAAATGTTCCCTGTTTGACGAATAATTGCAAAGCCAGTTAGTCAAGCATTGGGATTACCGACCGGCGGATTTATTTAAGGGTAGGAAGCTTCTAGACCGACCTCATTGCACAGGAAGCTGCACTGTCGGTGCTCGAAGCGCTCGGTCGCTGGTCGCTTCTGTAATACTTCGTCGGTGTGATGGCTCCACCGCCGTCCACCGAAGCCTGCGACTGCCTGCGTCGATGATGACGACATTGGTGCTTCCTATCAGCCGGACTTGGAGTCGAGCCGCCGATCACTGAATCCCTGCGAGACTTGGCACTTTCCCCCGAATCTCTTCTAGAGTACTTCAATTCTCGAGACTCTCCGGAACCTAAAAGACGAAATGGTATCATTGAACAATCGATAGCAACAGCTTCGAAAGAACCCTAAAAGCTCTTTCACGCTCGAATTGGACTAAGCGACCGTATTCCAAATCTCGAAATAGTCAGTTCGGAATGGTTCACAGAGAGAATGATCTGATAATTTTGACCATGTATTCTAGTAAAAAGTACCATTATTTCCTGGTACAGTTGAGAATTTTGAACTGAAGCAAGAACTTTGAGAATTTTTACCACGAAATATGGTAAATATTTTCATTTATATAGTAGAAATTCTCATAGTTCTCGTACTTAAAGTTAGGTGGCGGCTATGGCGCCCAAATACCACATTGGTAATTTTTACTACCGCGTTTGGTACATTTTATCAGATTCATCTCTCCGTTGTTGAAGGGTGCTTTGGGTTACCTCTTCTGGGAGTCGGTGATATGACTGTAGGTGGCGGTTGAGGCTGCGGATCTCGCTTTGTCCAAAGCTTCACAAGATCGTTCTTGAAGTCGCTGATGGCAGAGTCCCTTCTCGACTTTATCGACACCTGACTCCTGATCCCGCTGTCAACCGAACTCTCCCGTCGCTTTCGCAGACTCGCCATGTGCGACGACTCCGTCGTCGATTGTCGCGGCCATGGCAGCGATTTGGTGATCTCCGCAAGGGTCTCTCGTCGACGAAACGGTTTCCCAGCCCTTGCGGACTTGTTGCTCATACCACCTCCGCTCCATTCTCTAACCATGTCCGTCAGCTGAGCTAGACTCGATCGTCGACGGCGTTGATTCGTCGGCGATGACTCCTGAGTCTCATTGGGCGGTGAGATCGAGTCTATCTGGGCGGAGGAGTCTCTTCTTCCGGTTCCTAAAATACACCCCAAAGACACAAATTGTCAGATCGTAAGACTTGGATCAAATGGTTTTTGTGGCACCTTCCAACGATTATTACCGAGTCGCTGCTTCAAAGTGGATTCCTCGACCTGTTCCCGGACGAGGTCGTCCCAGCCATTTCCGCCCTGCCATATCAGGCCCACCTGATGGCTCAGGATCGGCAGATTACACACGAAACAGATGGCCGTCATAGTCCTGAAACGATCATAGAACACCAGTTTGTCTCATGGTTAAACCATTTGACTTTCGACGTTATTTCGATTTTACGGAAAATCAAGTCCGTGTCTCGATTAACTAGGATCTCAACGTATCAGTTATTGCTTTTTTTTTTCTTTTTTCGTTTCTACTCTGTAGGAGAGAAACGGAAGTGAAGAGCAGGGTGCGTGTCTTTGAAAGTTTACGTGAAAATCAGGCCATGCCAAAAAAGAGAGCTCGCTTGGATCGTGGTTTCCGACGGTATAAATTATTATTATCAACTTTAGCGCACATGTTGATCATTCCAATGAGAAGTGGAAGCTTGTTTTCCAGCAGTAGTTGCGATATACCAAAGCGGAAATCACGATTCAACGACGAGTCCAACCGAACAGCGGCGATGCTCAAACACATCTCACACACACACTAAAACTAAAATAGAACCAGTGTGAACGACATTCCGAAACAATGAGCGAAACAGGAGAAATTTTGATACAGCAGTACAAATGGCAACGATAGTATCAACGGACAGCGGTATAGATACACAAACGTAGATGATATTATGCTCGCAACGTATATGTTGCAACGTCGGTTGCGTCAGACGAGCGTCATTCCAAAGCGTGTGGATGCAGAGAACTCTGAGATGGGTATAACTAGAGCGAAGAGAAATTCTCGTTCAGCAGATATGTATAATATATAATATATATATAATATAATAGTAATAGTGAGCAGTAAGTAGTGGTAGTTCTGAGTATAAATTTCAAACAAATTTTGATATCTCAGCGATAGGTTATTTATAATAATTAATAATTGTAATTTGTATTAATGTATCTGAATGTTTGGTTGTTCGACCTGTAGTGTCGAAGTCTGGGGCTCTGCAACGACATCGCATGGCAAGGGCCTGGCCGACCTGCAAAAGACACACATGTTTTTTTTCTCGCAGCTTTCACTTTTTTTTTCGTTCGAACGCCTAAATCGTTCTTATTGGGTTTCTTTTCGGTTTTTTTGCCAACGTTTTTTTTTTTCGCCACGAGAATCCCTTTTTGCCTGGACAGCCTCGTGTGTGCCGAGTTGAAAAATCGTCGTCGATATATATATACGTGTCTCGTTCAACATTTATTTATCCGTATACAAATATAGCGAACGAACATACAGCCAAAATATCATAAGTGAATATGTTTGCCAAAATAAACGAGGTCGTGTAGTGTAACATAAGGCTCGGTTTTTGTATATAAGCAGCCCAACTAAACTATATGTAAACACACACACGAGTCGATTTGTTTCATTGTAAATAATCGCCATCGAGAGTGAAGTGGAGAAGACCGGGGTCAGTTGCAACCGCAGGAAAACATTCGGATAAGCATCGATCCTACACATCAGTGATTCTACACACAACATTCTACATCATTTTTTCTACACACGATAATGCTCAGCAGGAGACATTCTACACATAATTGAATTGAATTTCCAATATCCTACACATATTGTTCACAAAAAATCCGACTCAGTGTATATCCTACATATTAATATATTCTGTGTACATTTTTCTACTCATATTCGATATGAACAATTTTCACAGAATATTTTAATGTGTAGAATATAATGAGTCGGATTTTTTATCAACAACAATATGTGTAAGGACATTGGATTAAATAAATTCCTTGATGTGTAGAATGTCTCATGGAAAATATTACCGTATGTAGAATATATTGTGTAGAATAATAATGTGAATCTCTGAAGTGTAGAATAATAATTTATAGAAACGAATCTTTAAAAAATTCGAGTGCTCGAAAAAAGGATTTCAGAATTTGAGTCGAAATGGCCATAAGTGCCATAAACCGATGTCGCACCTGACCCCACTTTCCCCTTCGGCAAAGTTGTGGTACATCGATTCGATACCAGCATCGTGTCATGGGGTCGGAGGGTAGGTTGAAGGGGGTTGAGGGGGTTGCGGGGGGTGGGGGGTGTCGCACGAGCAGCTAACTATTTTATCCTTGGCGATACGAAGGGATATAGAACTTGCCGGGACATAATCTTGCAAACTTATCCAGGGAAGTTTGTCTCAGAGGGGTTTTGCGCGTGTTTACCAATGCAGGGGCTGAAGTGGCTCGACTTTCTCGCGGCCAACCGGCAGGCTTATCGACAGCAGGTCCGACGGCTTAAACCGCATCCTCTGCTGCTGCGCACGCGTTGGGGGGGAGGGGTCGGTACGTCAGAGCTCTCAGCAATGAAGCTGCTGCGTGAGTTAGTATTCTCTGCAGAGAAACCCCTCTCTATGGCTTCCGGCGAGAGAAAGAATAGTATATTATGCTACAAGGGAGAAAAGGCACTCCTAAAAAAAAAAAAAAAAAAAAAAATCCGAGCGAGACTTTGTCGATACGTCTCGTGATAAGGGGGAGGGGGTTAGAAAAAATTAGTATATTATGCTACAAGGGAGGAAAGTGCATCTTTTCACCGAGTGTGAAGTTTGTTTGAAATTCACACGAGGTGAAAAGGTATTCACTTTCTCCCGAGTGGCATACGCTATTTTTTTTCCCCGACTATGCTAAAATGACCACATTTTCATGCCTGCAACGGTAGAACGGCACAATTTGGCAGCGGGCAGAAAAGTATCCGCAGCGGTAAGAAAAGTTGCGCAGAGGGAAGAAAAGAAGCTGCAATCGTCACTAAAATGCTGCGCAGAGGGTAGAAAAGTGCTTTTCTGACCGCTGCGCAACTTTTCTTCACGCTGCGCAACTTTTTTTCCCGCTGGTCAAGAATCGATCACTTTCCAGCCGAGTCGCAGGCATGGAATGTGGTCTTTTTAGCGAGTGGGGAGCGATAGGGGGAATAGGGACGGGTGACGTAAAAACCCGAAAAGGGTATACGATGGAAAAAAATAAAAATAAAATACTTCACCCTGGAATCTCTTTCAA
The DNA here is from genome assembly GCA_964034905.1 of Itoplectis maculator. Taxonomy (NCBI): domain Eukaryota; kingdom Metazoa; phylum Arthropoda; class Insecta; order Hymenoptera; family Ichneumonidae; genus Itoplectis; species Itoplectis maculator. Next base: position 5,103,846 of record OZ035865.1, read on the forward strand.
TTGATTTTCCAGCAAGCGTCGGCTGACCCGGCGGAACTGACCTGAAAATGTTTTCGAGCCGCACTGGCCTGCGAAGGCAGAAACAAAAGTCAGGGAAAGAGAGACGGCGAGGAATTAGTATAGTCGCTGAGGTTGAAGCGAGCGACAAAAAGCCTCCCGCTGTTTCGTAATTCGCAAATAATAGCGTCTACCTGCGCAACGCGTTTTGTTCGAGAATGAAGGGAACCAACGGAGCGCCTGTCAAAAGGCAACTTGTGGACGACATTCTTGGCTTGGAACACTGGTTCTATTATATTTTCCATAAGGCTAAAAAAAAAAAGAAAAAAAAAAAAAAATACAACAGACTTCGGAGTATTTTTAAGCCCGAAGGTGGTACCCAGTTTTCAAAGACTGTGAGTTACGACGCTGACACGGGTAGCACGTGTAAGCTCGAAGTGCTCGCGTCTCGTGTCATCATCGTCGGGTTACGAGGGGTGTGGACCAGCTACCCCAGCGTCTTCCAGGATGCTGGTGAGTTATGAGCAACGTGGTACGAGCCACAGCGTTAAAATAAAAAATCGGTGGTAAATTTCCTAACGCAACTTCGCGAAGAGCTGCTTTCAGCGTTCTGGAAATCCTAGAGACAGGATCGACGTTGAGGAAGGACAGACGTACACTGTTAAAAATCTACGGTGTCAAACGCTGCTGGTGTGAACTTTTTCCTGGTATTACTTATAGCAGTGTTAATAGTAACACTTTTACGGTGTAAAATTAACACCAGCCGTTTCGTTAAATTTTTCCTGTATTACCGACGAAACACTGTAATACTTTTCGCTTTAAGGGCACGAATGCACGTATCATGTGTGATTTTTTATTATCTCGTGAATGAATTAGTCGTTTTTCTCAGTTTTTATCGAAAAATTGAAGAAAAAAAATTGATTTTTTCATTACAGATTCCTCTACCGGGTCATTGATCTGTAATTTTTTTTTTTCGAAAATCAAAATTCTGACTAACTCATTAACGAGGTTCACATTACTGGCGTCTGTATTTCAATTTTCGTTTCGATCCGTTGATAATTCGCGATAAACGGCACTTCTGATTTTTTTAGGTGAAAATCGGTATTTCAGATTCAGTTAACACCGCTCATTATCACCGTGATTGGTGTGGACCTATATGGACACCGATTTTAACACCGGATTTTTAACAGTGTACGGGTACCGAGTTAAAATAAAAAATCGGTGGTAAATTTCCAAACGCAACTTCGCGAAGAGCTGCTTCCAGGCTCCTCCTTCTGGAAATCCTGGAGACAGGGTCGACGATTGAGGGACGGACAGAGGGGATCCAGTCGAGGACCCATTCGTCTCTGGAAGGAAGAACTGAGGTACGAAAAAAAAAACAAACTTCTTCCACTCGACGGTTCTCATCCAATTGGGAATTGGTTCGTCACCCTCACAACCCACTTCGACGATAGTCATCGTTGATCGCCAACCGAGCCACACGGGAATCTCGCTACTTTGATGGACAAACCGTTCCAGCTTCTCCGACCAAACACGTACGTCCCACGTCCTGAAAAACTTTTCCAGCACAGCTCTGCGGGGGTGGGATGGGGGTGGAAGGGGGAGGGGAAGTGATAGGGGGCGTTGGTCTCTTGGGGCAAGATTCTCCAGGATTAACGTCTTTATCTCTCCTACAACAGTCTGGAAAGCTCGACGAGAGTCCTACGCTCTACTTTACTGTCTCTTCTTCCTTCGGTGACACCGGTTTACTATTTTTAAAGCCCTTATCGCTGTTTAAACAGTCGCGCTGTCGTCGCGCGGATCAACCGGCGAGATAAGAGCAGCGCGTGTAGCACAAGTGGGCAAAATGCTTTTCATTGTTTTCCTGGACGACGAAACGCCAGCTGTCAGCAGCACCGATGTTTGCCGCGGGATCCCCTACGAAACTGTGGAGGATACGAAACCTGCGGGCTTGGAAACCTCTCACTTTCCACGCTCGACGTCCACCTCTTTGCGTCCGCCAGGCCCGAATCCTCCCGCGCGCGGTCTTCCAGGACAAAACCGCAAACCACATTCTCCCTCCGCCCGCCTAAGCCGCTTCCGGCTCTACGGTGGTCCTCACCAACAATTTCCTCCCGCTCGGCGATAAACCAGAAACACGCAGGAGACTAGATCTGTGCTGCTCGTTTATTATTCTGTGCTTTTCGCGCTACGTAGAATTTTTAAGTTGACATTTTTTATTTTTATTATTAATTTTTGAGATCACATTTTTAGAAGGCAGCACTTTTTAAGTTGACCCACGAAAATTGAAAATTTTCAGAAGGCACTCATTTTTAAGTTGTCCCTCAAAAATCGCACATTTTTAGAACGGGCTCTTGCCATTTTTTGCGAAAAAAAAAAATCGATTCTACGAAATTTTAAAACATTGTCCTATGGGAAATGTTCTGTTGGTTCCGAAAATTCTTTTGATTCGAGAAATCCGGGATTTTTCCGAAAAATAAAAAATTCGAGGAAAAAAAACGTGACAAAAGATTTTATTTTCCGACGAACTGCTAATTTTTGCGATGTTAAACATCGAACTGGCCGTTGTTTTCCCAACGACCAATCAGAGGCCGAATTGATCGGCAACAATGGTGGCTCACGGTACACGACCAATCAGAGGCTGTGTTTTATCGACAACAATGGTTACATTGGCGCGTATTACGGACTTTTTAATAGAGGATAATATAATATATACTGCCCAGCCATTAATTATTCCGCCGGTCGGTGAATTCCGCAGTTAATTTACAGGAGCTTGGGGGTGGGGAGGGGGGGAGGGGTAGGGAGGGGGGAGGGGGTGGGGGTGGATGAGCGACTCGCAGTTGCTCTCAATTACGAGGAAATTTACACTCCCCCCTCCCTCCTCCTACGAGCTGTCCAATATCCATTTCATTCCTGGACTCTCCCTCCCCCTCCCAAACCACCCCTTCGCGCTAGGAAAAAAAAAGCTTTTAAGATCGGAGCGAGGCCATTAAACGTCTATTTACCATCCCCCATTGCCTCCCTCGAAATCGTTCGCCTCCTCGTTTTCTTGATTTCGCCCGCGGACCAAAAACCCTCGTTTATCGCCATTCGCTTCTCTCTCCTTCGCCCGAACGCTTTTTGCGCGGCGAAGAACCGAAAGTTTGCTCAGCTGGGGGCTAAACGTCCGCCACGTCGAAAAAACAGGCGTCGAGGCGAAGATCTCGCTAATGAATCTTTCCGGTTAATTAACAGTCTCGGAGTTATCGGTCTCATTTGTTTGTTTCTCTTTTTCCATTGTCGAGGATCGAGGGGTGGGGGTGGAATTTTCATCGAGGGAGGAAATACGGACGGAGAGAAAAAATGTGGGAAAAATCGCTATACTTGTGTGGGAGTTGAGAAACATTCTGGAATTTTGACGATTGTTTCCTAACTCGTGGACATACAGGGTGTATCAGAACTTCTAGTTCATCAATTGGATTTAGGTAGATAATGACAAGGCGAACAAAAAATCATTAGGGTAAAATGTTCTCCGGTCAAAATTAACCGAGTTATTAGCGTTGCAAGTAGAACTAATTTATTGCAGAAAATATAGCGGAATTGGTGAGTGCAACTGGCGAGAGTCACTTATTTAACGCGCTCGGCGCGCAAACGCGAGCGTGCCGCATGGTCTCAGTAGTCGGAGCCTCGCTGACAGACCGATCAGACAGATCTGCTGATAGAATCTGCGACAAACGAACACATCGGGTTTTGTTATTATTAGAAAAAATACATCAATTAATTAGGATTAATTCATTCAAATTAAATTAAATAAAAAAATTTAACAAAAAAAAATTACAATGAAAAAATTTAATACATTTAATTAACCTGAAAAAAAAAATTAATACATTCCTTTCTGCCTTACCCCCCCCCCCCCCCCCCCCTCTGCCAGACGATACTTTCTAATTTTCGGATCAGCCCGGGTCTGTTGCTCGTCCTCCCGAATAAAACCTCGGCTATTACGAGATGACCATGATCTCATTTTATGATCACATTGTTCACAACATCCACTCACTTTGTTTTCTCCTTATCCTCACCATACTCTCACTTTCTTGTCACCTTGTTCACAACATGTTCTCACTTTCTTATCACCTTGTTCTCAATATGCTATCACTTTGTTATCACCTTATTCTCAACATGCTCTCACTTTTTTCTATTGCCTTGTTTCAACTAATGAATTATTTAACGAAACCCCTTTCGTCGTTTCTTCCCTCGAACAGCGCATTGCTGAAGTGTTTGTTTACCGCAGATTCCATCAGCTGATCTGTCTGTCAGCGAGGCCTTGACTACTGACACCACGCGGCGGCACGGCGCGCTCGCGTTCGCGCGCCGAGCACGTCAAATAAGTGACTCTCGCCAGTTGCACTCACCAGTTCCGCTATATTTTCTGCAATAAATTAGTTCTACTTGCAACGCTAATAACTCGGTTAATTTTGACCGGAGAACATTTTACCCTAATGATTTTTTGTTCGCCTTGTCATTATCTACCTAAATCCAATTGATGAACTAGAAGTTCTGATACACCCTGTATAAAATACATTTTTTATCGGATATTCCTACGAGTATGGGAAAAATCGCCAGAATTCCGGAATATTTCTCAATTGACAGATGAATATAGATATTATTCCCATATTTTTCTCTCCGTGCGACGATATTGAAATTTCGACTGAGAAAAAACCGCCGTTCAACTCGATAACGACCAACGATACCAACGACGTTTCCTCGCTGCCGTTTCGATTCTCGACGAGTGAAGCCGGTGGCTGAAAAAGCTTCGAGAGTTCCACCCCTCCCATCCCCCAACCCCCGCTTCTCAACTTCGCTGCAGCGTCTTTTATTTCCTCCCCTTAATATCCCTCCGAGTGGCGTTCGCCGACGATTAGAACCAATTAATCGGCTTCCGCAGCCACAGAAATATAGTCGACAATGAATATGCGCGACGCTGATGAGAAATTTATCGGTGTGGATGAAAAATGCATCGGCACTTTGCGAAGTCCATAATCCTTTTCTTTTTACCCTTTACGAAGAGATCGATGGCCAGTTTTCATCGACCCATAAAACGAGCTAAGGAAGATCGGTGAACCAGAGAAGATCGTAATATGGCTGAACAACGAAGAGCCTCACAGCAAAGCCCCTTCGCGTGCAACAAGTTGGAGGGGTGCATCGATTTCCGGAGTTCTATCTATACCGAAACTAGAAAGTGAGAGGGGAGATAAAAGTAGGGTGGAATATTCTCACCGAGCGAACGATGAGAAACGCTACCCCCGACGAACAAAGTCGAAGGTCGTAAATTACGACGACTGGGCGCGAGTCTGGAAAATGGACGAGTGCGGTGGTTGGGAGGGGGTGGAGGAGGGGGGGGGGGGGGGTGGAGGGTGAATGTAAATTCACGTCCGTGGTTCGAGGGGGTAGGGCTCCGGGGGTAGGGGGAGGGGGTCGACCTCTCTGTCAGGCCTAATCAAATTTCGCTCCAATTTCAGCACATCGAGAAGCTTCTCTTACACTTCCACCCCCCCCCCCCCCCTCCCCCCAACCTTCAACCCCCAAACCCGTCTTCCCAACGCTTCGGCGGCTGTTTAGCGAAACTTCGCTATTACTATGGAGAATCCTGACGTCACGCAGCTCGGTTCTGCGAAGAGGAGGTCGACGACGACGAAGGAGAGGTGTGCGAGCTGCTAGGCTGCTACACCGGAATACCCCTGTATAATGTGGTTGACGCATATATATATCGGTCCGGAGAAACCTCGTTTAAGGGGGGAGGGAGGGGGGGGGGGTGGGAGGGGGAGGGAAAGTTCGCCGAGGTGGGTCCTTCGGGGACTCTCGAGGTTCTTGGCGAAACATTCCAAAGTGGAGGGCGTCGACGAGGCAGAAGGTTGAGAAGGGAGGGAAGGGAGAGAAGGGGGGAGAGAGCCAAAAGCTCCGTGGCAAAAGACGAGGTACGTAGTAACTCGAGAAGGGGAGGGAGAGAGGGAGATGCTCCAAAGACTACCTGTATCGTGAATACACTAATTTCCGAGGAATTTTCAAGGGGCTTTCGCTGCTATCCCTCCCCCCCCAGCGGGGTGGGGGGGGGGAGCACTACCCTCTTTCAGAGGGTAGTGCCGCTTCTCGCAGCGGCTTCCGGGAGGACTACGGAGTCGGGATCATCGCCAAAGAAAATTCCTAGTGCACGCATTCGTCCCAAAATCCGCAGCTTCGACCCTCGCAGATCCCCTCAAACGTTTCTGGATTCGAGCGACTGGGATACAATTTTTACCGTGGGAATATTAAATGTGGGGTCAAAGTACCAAACGATCAAACAACGTATGGCTGAAATAGCGAATTCCGTAATGATGATCTTTCTAGATTTGGACGTTCATTAGTTTTAGTAGTAGTAAAGGTAATTTATTGACAATACAATATACACAATCTTTGGTTTTTTTTTTTTCCTTCAATATTATTTCGTAGCTATGTAGGATTAGTATATATTAGTATCATCAATGAGCCATCGACCGAGGTCCTTCAGCCCACATTAGTTTTAAATTCGCTATTTTGGCCATTCGCCTTTTTGGTCATTCGTTATTTTGATTCCCCAACCGACGAATGGACGCACACCGATCGACGAGTCCAGTCGTGCGTGACGCGCGACGTTATTTTCCCCAAAGCTGTCTGAGCCCGCACTGCGTTAACCACTGATATTGACCACCGTGGCCGTTCTATCCCTGTTATTACTACTCTGGCAGCCCCCGTCTGACCACACTCGACCGTCCCTACTGACCGCCATCCGTCGACTCCCTCCCCCCCTCGTCCAATAACATCTCGCCCCTTCGCATCCACCCCTCTCTCCCTCCCCTTACCCCCCAAACTTCCTTCGTAGGAAATGTCCGAGGATAAAATACCGTAACCCCTTCGTTTCGATGATTAACGACCGCACACGTCAACCCTGTTACGTATATATAAATATATATATCCTAACCCTGTAACGGTAATCGCACCTGCGGATTAACGCATTAACGTTCGCCGTCGACGTCGCTGGTAAAGTTCGTCGACGCGTCCGCCTCTCCGTCGTTGAGGGACGCATTACCGTACGGTGTAATCAGCGTTATCTCGATTGATACCCAGCGAAGCGGTGATCAACGGACGAGAAAGCGGAGGGCAACGTCAACCGGGTTCACGCCATGGAGATACTCGACGTCCTCGGCCGCGACGCGCTCGTTTGCCTCTCCGAGCTTCGCTCGACTCGACTGACGAGAGGGGAGCACGCTATATGCGCACCTGGGTCTGTTTTATGCTCCGCATCAACCTCCATTGTTCGACACTGCTCTCTCGGCTTCACTCCTTCAACACTGCTCCCCTACCCCCCCCCCCCCCCCCCCCCTCCTGGATGCTTCGCTGGTAAAACGAACTCGAACAAAGCGTCGCGGAATCCTTATCAATCCTTATCAATGTGTCTCTCTCTGTGCCCTTTCTCTTGGTCCACTGTTCATCATGGCGAACAATATTTTCCAGGTGTTCGATATCGCGAAATTTGGCAGTTTGTCAGAAAAAAAAATCGTTCTTCGCGTTTTTCTGTTCGTTTTTGGAATCAGCGGAGAATTTGCCATCGGATAGGGTTTTTAAACTTGGCGAAATCGAAAATTTTTTTTTCCGCTTTTTTTCGGAAAAAGTTGAAGGGGTACCCCTTCTAAAAATTTGCGATTTTCGAGGGTCAACTTTAAAAATCTGGAAAAAATCGAAAAATGGAGATATCGCGTTCCGCCTGGCGGCATTCTATTCGTCAAAGACTTTTCTTTCGAATGCAAAAAGAAAATCCCGATTACATTGATCCAAAGAAAAATTACACCGTTTTTCGTAAAGTGCCAAAATTGGCAAAAAGGGAAAAATCGTTTTTCGCGTTTTTCTCCTCGAATTTTATATTTTTCGGGCAAAAACCGATTATATTTGGAATCAGCGGGAAATTTCCCACTGGATAGGCTTTTAAAACTTCGTTGAATCGAAAATTTTTTTTCCCCGAAAATCGCAAGGGTCCTCCTACGCTGGACAGGCTCTGTCCGCGCGTGTCATTGTTCCCAGTAAATATTAAAAAAAAAAAAAAAAAAAACAAAAAAAAAACATAAAAATTATATAGTGCGACCGAAAATATTCGGGTGGGGATCCTAATAACGAATGACCAAAAAAACGAATAGCCATAATAGCGAATTTCAAACTATTTTCGATCGGTATCATTCGGTATTTTTACCCCACATTTTATTAAAATGCAGTTAAAATAGCGAATGATCAAGATAGCGAATTACTAAAGTAGCACATTTTGTAATGATGGTTATTCTAGATTCAGACGTCCATCATTTTTAAATTCGTTATTTTGGCCATTCGCCTTTTTGGTCATTCGTTATTTTGACCCCCATTCGTCGGTCTTCGAGCGCTGCGGTGATTTCCCCGCGCGCGGCGAGCGAGCGACCGGGCGCGATAAGTAGTCACGGTCGATATTGATCAGACAGGGGCAGCAGTGGAGAGCCATCGGCCGGACCGAGTCGACGGTGCGCGGGCGCAAATCCGCACTAGCGGACGTTAATAGGGACACCCGCAGGTGTGCGGTGAGAAGCTGTCTGGCCGCGCAAGTAGTTACGGTTACCGACAAACAGCCGCCGCCGCCGCTCGGGCAATAAACCCGAGGGGGGAGGGAGGTGGAAGGCCGGACCAGTGGATGCGGTCAGCGCTCGGTCAGACCGAGAGCCCGTAGCCCTCTCCCCTTTTACCCCACCCCCCCCCCCCCCTCCCCCCTTGCCATGCAAACGCCGAACTACGGAACAGCGGATTTGCGACAATGCGGGCGTTTCGTTTTCGTGTCAATTGTAACTTTGGCAATCTTGGCTCTGACAGCATTTTCGCGGTTCGCGCGGTTCTCCGATGGCTCTTCCACAGGCGAAACATTTTCCGAGGCGCGACTTTGACACGAGTTACGTCGGAGCGGTTTTGTCAAAGGAGAAACGCCGGAATACATTTTTCGAATCGAATTTTATGTGAGACGAGCGATCGTCTAGACGATCACAATTTTTCAACGCAGTGACGTTGTGTTCTACGCTCTCGACAATTTTCCGGTCTCGTCGTTTCGCTCGACTTTTCTTGTGCTTTTCTCATCCGGCTAATGCGCCTTGACACTCTTCGTCGACGAGCCTCAGCATATTCAGACACTTTTTTTTCCCCGGCTGCGAAATAATATACTCTACTTTGTCGGCCGGAGCGTTTTTTATTTTTTTTCTTTCGCGGAACACGTTTTTTTTTTTTTTTTTTCATGTTATTCCTTTCTTCCGTCTTGGTTCCCTCGCGGAACGAATTTTTCTCGAGTCGCTCTCGAGGGTATACTCGGCTCGTGTTTTCTTATCCTACTGCTGCTTTTCTCGTCTCGTTTCTTTCCCAGTCTTCCAGTGTGAAAAATAAAACAATTTCGCTTGTAGCTCGTCTCGGCTGCGGTTGCCAGCTGCGACTTCGTCTTCGTCACCGAAATCATCGGACGCCCGGACGAATTCGCTTCCGGGGACCGTTGTGCGATTTTATTTATGTATATGTACGTATATATATTCAACGAGCGAGGAAGCGAGAGAAATTGGGTCGTAAACGTGTGAGGAAATATTCATGTGTGGCCTAAGCGGAAAATTGGAGGCGGTTATCTCGACTGTTGGTCAAGGTCGTCGGTTCACCGGAAAAGCGAAGAGTCCGGGAAAGCTTTTCGGATCCTCTTCTGCTTCGGATCCTTATTTCGTTTCCGTTTCGTATCCTCAGCGGCCTGCGGAAAAATCAGGACTAAAATATGTCGCGCGGATGTGAATAAGGGTGGCAGAAGCAATTATTCGTATAGCGACACACGTGCCACCCCCGCACCTCGACATCATTTTTTTTATTAAGGTCAATCATTATTTCTTCGGATCCTAATTTCATTTTCGCTGCGGATCCGCAGCGGCCTGCCGAAAAATCAGGACTACACTGCGAGAAAAAATGTGGGAAAAATCGCTGTACTTGTGTTGGGAGTTGAGAAACATTCCGGAATATTGGCGATTTTTCCCTAACTCGTGGACACATACATATAAATTTTCTGTCGCGTATTTCTACAAGTATGGGAAAAATCGCCAGAATTCCGGAATGTTTCTCAATTGCCAAATGAGTATAGAGATTATTCCCTTATTTTTCTCTCCGTTTAAAATACACAGAAAGAAAAATATGGGAATAATCTCTATACTCATTTGGCAATTGAGAAACATTCCGGAATTCTAGCGATTTTTATGCTGGCGATTTATATGCGATAGAAAATTTATTATATATGTCCACGAGTATGGAAAAAAATCACCGAAATTCTGGAATGTTTCTCAGTTGCTACACTAGTATAGTGATTTTTCCCATATTTTTCTGTGAATAAGGGTGAAGAAGCAATTATTCGTATAGCGACACACGTGTCACCCCTACTTCGACATTATTGGACTACGTGCTTCAACGAAGTGTCAGTCCGGACAGTGAAATTGAGTCGCAAACGGATCCCAGGATATGGTCGTCGTCGCGGCCGTTCGGAGGCCTCGGAAATATATATATGTATATTCCGTGTGTGCAAAGCGCGAAGCCGACGTGCGTACCAACCCCGAAGGATAAATCTCTATCTCGCTCCCTCTTTGTGACGTAAATACCGGTGTCGGTCTTGTCACACGGTCGACTCTACGCCGCGCGGCCTACGCACACCCTGACCCCGCTGATGCTCTTCGCTGTGCCATCCCAGCGAACCCAGCCGGCCAGCCATCAGCGGATCCCCTTCGCGTTCTCAAAGGGAAAATCAATCTCTTATCGTGACGTTACCGGTGGACCGCGGAGAAGAGGGTCGACGAAAAAAAAAAAAGAAAAAAAAAATGTTGAAGGCGTTTTTCCAATGGGATTGAAATCCCATTGGAAACGATAACATCCGAAGGATCAGGGAGCATCGATCGAGGTCAACGATCGATCAGGGTTTTTTTTTTCGTTTTGCAAAAATGATTTAAAAAAAAATGATCGAGGCGTTTGATCGATCAGAGCTTTTTCTTTGTTTGGCAAAAGTGACACAAATTATTTAGAGCACTGATAGAAAAGACTGGAATTTTTTATCCATGAACTCGTCAATTAAATTTGATATATGTTTGTGATATTGAATTAAGGTACCTTTGCAATGAAATTAAAGTTTTTTCTTCCCACTGTTAGAAAAGACTGGAATTTTTTGTCCATGAATTCGTCAATTAAATTTGATATACGATTGTGATATTGAATTAAGGTACCTTTGCAATGAAATTAAAGCAAATTTTTTTTATTTAAATACTTTTAGAGTAAAATTAAAGCGAATTATAAATATTACTGTACGGAAAATAAATTTTATTTCGCACTTGTATAAAATTTAGTATACCAGTTTATGGATAAAAAAATCCAGTACATTCACATTAAATTTCAAATATTTTTTTTTATGAATAAAAAATTTCAGTACATGTACATTAAATTTCAAGTCATTTTTTTTTCTCAGTGCGAGTGGAGTTCGAGACTTGAGGAAAAAGCTTGGGATATATTTCCTCGTTGGCTGGACCAACCAGGTCGTCCCTGCTGACGAGGCGGCGACATCATCGCGTGCCTTTCCGGACTAGGATCCGCCTGGAAAAGCACGAGACACATAGGCGAGGGTCTCGAGTCCCGTAGCTTCGGGAAAATAATTAATTCACGGCGACTAATCCGCCGCCCGTGAATCCCACACGAAACGTCTCTCCAGTGACGTCGTCGCACTCGGGAAATCGAAAAGGGGTTGAAAGGTCGTCGCTCGACCTTCGTCACGCTGGACATTGGCTACGAATCCGACCCTTCCCCGGTCGAGGGGTCAAATAAAAATTTACAAATCGTGCGGAGAGGAAGAGAAACGAAAAAAAAAAACACCACCCTGAAAGCTTTTTTTTTCGCCCCTTCGCTTCTTCGCTTTCGTCGAAGAGCTTTAACTTCGTACTTCGCAGCAACATTTTCATCGCGAAATGGAATTGGATTTTATCATCACGCTCGAATCAAATCCCAGTGTGGCTGACAATAAAATCCGAACAAATTTATTCCAGTTAAAAGGTATCGACCAATTTTACTCGTTCCCGAGAAAAAAAAAAAAAAAAAAAAAAAAAATAGGAATGACGAGAGCGACTGCGCAAATAGTTCCACTGTCTGAATTAACGCGGACCTCTTTTTCAGGCGCCACGTTTTTCTCGATTTAACGGCCGGCGAAACGACGAAACGCAAGCAGCGATGAAAGCGGCAAAGCGTGTCTTTCCATTAAGAACCAACCCTCTTTTTACGCTGTTACGGACACCGAACTCTCTCCGCTATTTCCGGCGACCGAGAATATTCGCTCTGCAGGCGAGAAAAACTCGTGTTGTTTTTTTTTTTTTTTTTTTTCCCGGGAGGAGAAATCCCTGATGTGCAGCCCTAAGCTTCAACTCCCTATTTGAGTTCACTAGGAACAATTATCCAGCTTCGGAGGCCTCTTACGTTTTTTTTTTGCGAAATTTAAAAAATATTTAACAAATTTAAAAAATAAAAAAAAAACTCTGGGGTCTTTCGAACATTCGCTACTGATAAAAAGACAACCCCCACCTTTCTTCCCTTACCATCCAATGAACTATCTATCACGCTCCATCGACAGCGATAAATCAATTTTCCACATTTCCCGAAGCAGCAAACTTTTTATCCTCCCCCCACCACCCTCATCCCCCGGAGCGATAAGGACGCGATACCAGATCCATCATAATTTTCCTCGACGGACTCCGAGAAGCGGATAAATACCGACTAAGCCGTTTCCTCATTTATTTTCCCCCTCGTCGCGACGTTTAATTGTAAATAACAAATAGCCCGTGATGGATCAAGAAGCGGATTAAGGCGGTCGAATTAAAACGAGCTGCAGGAAAAATGTTCTCCTTCCGATCGATGGGAAAAAAAGCTCGTTGAAAAAAAAAAAAGAAAAAAAAAAGTAGAGTCTCCGAGGCGAGCATTTAATTACGAGGACGACCTTGGACCGACGGATTTAACAATTTGGAGTTGGTTGGCTCTGTTGGCTGCGTTCGCTCCGCATTTTCCGCTCACCTGCATCCGTTTTATATGGCTGCGTAACGAGGGGCTCGCTTCGTCCTGGTTATCGCGGACACGACGACATTTTCCACTATGCGGAGACGTTCCCGGAGAGCCATCGCATGCGTACCGGAAAATTTGTCCGGGGAAAATTTCATCGCCCGTGAGGGAGGGTTGTAAAATATTTTATGAACACAGGTAACTGCGGTCGTTCGGTATCGCCGGACCAATGAATATGCTCGGCAACTATTCGCTAAAGTTCAAATCGTTTTACCGGACTCGTCGTTTCCTTTCGTCGGGGTTAACGTCGCAGTGCTCTGCCACCGATGCTGCTTTTACCTCCTTTTTACACCTGGGTGACACGTTTTTTTTTACGCTCGAAGGGACCTTTGGAAATTATGAAAATACGAAGAAGATTTTTTATCTCGATGAAAATGACACTTGAAACATTTTTGCGATTGGACTCTTCGTTGCTGAGTTCAACGATGCAAATGCATCTCGAATTTCGAGACTTGTCACGCTCGGGTAGAACGCCGTTCCAATTGGCTCTGACTCCTCTCGACAGGAGCATCCTGCAATGGATTCGCAACGTTTCGTGTCGCGAAAAAAATTCGTCAGAGTCAGGATGATCGAATCAACGTGAAACGGACAAAGTCGCGAGGCGAAAAAAAAAACGCGAAACTTCGGATGTGAGCGTCTGTCAATCGTCACCGTAGCTTTTCGCGTTTTCGTCGTCGTCGTCGATGACAACGCTCTTGCATACTGCGTGGGAAAAATAGCAGTATCCACCAATCATTTAAAAAGTATATTTATTTTGCAAAATTACTGTAGGGAAAAACGTCAAAAATTGCAAATAATAAAATTTCTAATTTCTAATTACAAATCCTAAAATTTCTAGCTTCTGACTTTTTAAAAAAATTTTAACATTTTTTACTGAGCCTGGAGTGTGTGGCCACAAAGGGTTATTATTATTATTATTATTATTAATCTGTGTGGCCGTTAAGGGTTAAACTATACTTTGCCTCCTATTCGCAGTCATTGATAACGCATTTCGATTATTTCGAAGCCCCCCTCCGAGTCATTCGATTCACCGACTCGGATGATTTGTGTGTACACGCCAAACCCACGCGAATTCTCCGTCCAACGTTGGATGATTACTGCCGCTCGCGGATTCCGTAACTGCCCGGAGTTGTTATGCATTTACATCGCCCTCGCTCCTCTCTCCGCCTTCGCTCCTGGCTTCCCATTGAAACTTCGTCTATTATTTGACACGCGCGCTGTAACTCGTCGAGCAGCCGAGGCATCGCTGTTTCTGCACACAGTATTCCCTCTACCCACCAGTTCACGGACTATCGCGAAGCCCGCGCATGAAATATTTAACGGAACAATGTGTACGCAGACGATACGCATGTTTGTTTCGACATCGTCAGCCCTGGAATATGGTTATGTTACTCGGCAACGTTGTCAGCCGAAATACCGTCCAAACTTGGACATTGCTGGGTTAGTCCTTCGTTAATTCATGCTGCAACGATGCAACGATTAACGTTGGAATAACAGTGGCAGCGTTAATCAATGTTAATGCATAGCTTCGTTGAATCACAAGTCGTGTTCTCTGCAAAGTGGACCAAACGTTCACCATTGATCAGGCTTTCGTAGACATTTGCATGATGAATTCTGACCTACCTCAACATGACATGGTTTTCCAGGAATGAGGCCAAAGAGTTCTTTTGCGAAGTGTTTCCTTTGCAAAATAATTCAAATGGTATTCCAACTGACGGAAAGAAAACCGATGGGTGTGAGTCAAAATAGTGAATGATCATAACAGCGAATGGCTAAAATAGCGAATTGAAAACTAACGAACGTCTAAATTTCGAATGATCATCATTACGGAATTCGCTATATTAGCCATTCGTTATTTTGATCATTCGGTATTTTGACCCCACATTTTATTAAAATGCAGTTCAAATAGCGAATGATCAAGATAACGAATGACTAAAATAGCAAATTTCGTAATGATGGTTATTCTAGATTCAGACGTCCATCATTTTTAAATTCGTTATTTTGCCCATTCGCCTTTTTGGTCATTCAACTATTTCAAACCCCACCCAAACCGATTACCTCAAAGTCAAACGTCCTCCAACACTTGTTCCGTCAATAGCGAAGGATGTATCACAGTATAGGCTTTCCAGGAAAGTAGACCAATTACCAACCGCAGGCAACAGTCCCTTCCCTTGGAAAGTATATCGCGAGGAGAATTTTTCCCCTGTGTTTTCTCCTTCCAATGCTCCGTTCTCCAATTTGTCGCAATTCGAGCGTCGATACACCAGAGGCGAAACATCAATCGACGTGGTACGCCAGGATGGTTCCATCGAGAGCTCCTTTATGACATGCATAACCCTCCCACATCCACCCACCGACGTAAACACACCCACACTGTGGGATTTAAGCGCATAGGGGTAGAGGGGAGGGGAAGGGAGGGGGGTGTTCATCCATGTCACGTGGAAACTCGTCCCTCTTCTATCCTGTAGTACCTTCTACCTTCCAACATGTCTCAGCAGCTACGTTGAGCCTCAACCCGCATATCTGTGTCTATGTGAATATGGTGCTTCTCCCCCCCCCTCCTCCCTCGTTACTTGTGCACCCATATTTATGTATACACATACACATGACGCTCTTTGACATCGAAAGCATCTCCGAGGTATAATAACGAGTCCCTTTGGCAACGCTTTGACGTTTGCCGCCGAAGGAGATGGGGTTTGGAGAGAGAGAGAGGGAGGAAAGGGGAGGCTGCAGGACGATGAGGCCAACTAGAAGAGCATTAAACGGATTTTCCCCCATCAGCTAATTATCGCGTTGGCGCAGACGACCCGAAGCGATAAAGAGACGCAAGCGCGTTGGTGGTTTGCGGCTTGCGGTGTAATAACGCGTGTGGGCCAACGAAATGTTGGTGTAGTGCGACGGATGTGTTGCGTTGCACGTAAAATATGGTACGTCCGTCGCACGTGCGCAAGTGGTGCCATAGTCGTAGCGGACAAAGTCGATGACGCGATTTGGCGCCACTGTCGTCGACGCGAAGCTTGAGTAGAAAATCTTGTAGGGTTAGATTCGGTTCTGAGCGGGAACTGATCAGGACTGTATTAGTCAGGTCTCACTGATATCAGCGGATAGAAGGTTATATGGGACTCAAAAAGTACCGTTATATGGGGCTCTAAAAGTATACTTATTTGGGACTCTAACAGTATCCTTATATGGGACTCTAAAAGTACCCTTATATGGGACTCTAAAAGTATCCTTATATGGGACTCTAAAAGTACCCTTATATGGAACTCTAAAAATATCCTTATATGGGACTCTAAAAGTACCCTTTTCAATGATAAGTCTAACTTTTACAGGCGTAATGCTAAGATTAGCATTCAACAACGATTGCTTTTTTGGACATCATAAGCGTGAAAATGGAAACCGAGGTAGGGGAATTTAGTGCACTAAATGGTCGCAAATGGAATGGTATTGTCAGGGTCTGAGCTAAGTATCATTTAGGCTAGATGTAACGCTATAGATTTTCTACTTGGGATAACCTCGGAAATCGAACGGTTGGGCTAACCTCGAAACCGCTGCTGCGACAGTTTCTCAACCCAGGATTTAGAGATGGTGGCAAGAAAGATGGATCAGAGGGGGGGGGGGGGGGGGGGCGGCGGAGGCAAACCCATTAGTTGAAACGATTATAGTTTTTGGGTTTGAGTCCGGCAGTGTTTTTGCCGTCGATTCTCGCGAACAAACATTTGTCGCTGTTTCACGGCGGGAAAATTCGATTTAGCGCCGTCAGCGATGCGAGGCCATTAATGAAAAGTGAATTACGTCGCGTATGCCCGAGCCAATCGCCTCGACCGAACGTTCCGCGGAAAATGGCGAACGCGCGGCCTACGGAGCTAAAAAAAAAAACACAACCGTGCGCTTCTCGGTTGGACGAGAAAATTGAAACACTTTAGCCGGAAGGGGTGGTCTGCCGTTGAAGGGTTGATACCGTAACTCGATTCGAGCGCTTCACTGACAATCTAATTGCTCGATACTGCGTTATTAAACTTTATAATGAAGCGACGGGGGCTCTATGGGCGCGCGTTTCGCGCTTGTTACGACGACACCGGAAATTGTCGGATACACGTGAGCGACTCTAGTTAAATTAATTAACCGTTGTGCCTCGCCATTTAACCTATTTTTTTTAAGCCTATGGTCACTTTCTGCGACGTCGCGTTGGTCGATTCGCCATTCGGTGGCCGGTTGAGTGGTCCAACTAAAAAATTGACCAGGCCTGATGACATTTACATTTTTCTTTTACTAACAAATTTCAACGTCGCACAAAACAATTCCGCTAGGTTCGGAATTTTACCTATTTTTTTAAGCTTTTTAAGCTTTTTCTATCAAATTTCAACGTCGCACAAAAAAATTCTGCGGGGTTCGGCGGATTGTTAACCGTATAGATTTTTGACGATTGTAACTGTGTAGATTTTTTCGCAGTGACCAACCGGAATGCCCATCTCCCCCAGAATTCAATCGCGTTTGCGTAACGACCCTTTCACCGTTAATCCGACCACTTTCTCTGCGGTATTGACAGCGTCCATATTAATACAACCCACCAATGACCGAACGTTTGCAGTGTAAACAAGATTACGTGGATGCATCGCGTAACGCAGGGCATCGATGCAGTTGAACGGCGAGGCTTTGTATCTACAGTCCTGCCAAGTCGCAACCTGTTGAACCATGTGCAGCGTTTCCAATGCCACTGCTGCGTTGTTTTTACGTCTGTTTTCCTTCCACAAAGCTTCCACAGTCAGCTGGTGAAGAGCAACTCGAGTTACGAAGGATTGCGAGTCTCGCGAGACCTGCGACGAGGCCAAGTGTCGTTATCTCGTGACGCTCATGCGACTGTCAAGTCGACGAATCAACGGAGCAAAGGGCTGCGTTACGATCGTAAATTCCCGAGAAACGACATTCCGCACGGTTTGTATTTCTCCGACTCGACGACACAGTGGTTAATCCGACTATGTTCCCTGCGGTATTGACAGCGTCCATATTAATACTACCCACCAATGACCGAACGTTTGCAGTGTAAACAAGATTACGTTGATGCATCGCGTAACGCAGGGCATCGATGCAGTTGAACGGCGAGGCTTTGTATCTACAGTCCTGCCAAGTCGCAACCTGTTGAACCATGTGCAGCGTTTCCAATGCCACTGCTGCGTTGTTTTTACGTCTGTTTTCCTTCCACAAAGCTTCCACAGTCAGCTGGTGAAGAGCAACTCGAGTTACGAAGGATTGCGAGTCTCGCGAGACCTACGACGAGGCCAAGTGTCGTTATCTCGTGGCGCTCATGCGACTGTCAAGTCGAGGAATCAACGGAGCAAAGGGCTGCGTTACGATCGTAAATTCCCGAGAAACGACATTCCGCACGGTTTGTATTTCTCCGACTCGACGACACAGTGGAAACGAATGTCTGTTAGCGTCGTACGTTGCTTCGGTATAAATTTCGAATGACCCAGCAGCAGCAGCTTCGCCGACGACTTCCAACCTGTTGAACTCCGCTGTTTTAACTTTTAAGGGCTACGACGACTCTGGCAACTCGTCGCCGGTGTTTTCGTTTCAATTCACGCCGACTTCGTCGACACTCGGAGCTGCTCGAGTCTCGAGTTCTTTTCCGGCAGCATCGAGTTTCAGTCTGGTGGAGGCCTTTTGTTTGGCTAAGATGTTTCAGAGCCTCGCGTGAATTATTTTTACTCTGGTAGACAATTTACGGCATTATCAGTATAGTGAAAAAAAAAAAATGGCTCAATCCAACAAAACGGTTGCGAGCGGCGAAATAAATATTTTGCAGATTGGACAAAATATTCGACAATGCTAATCGAGATTTTTTTAATTCTATCACCAGTTTGCTTCGATTAATTAAATATTTTGTCTAATTTGTGAAATATTTATTTCGCCGCCCGCAAATGCACTTTTTGTTGGATTGAGCTATTTTTTTTCTCAGTCTAGGCGCTAGTCAGGCCCTGTGCTGTTATTTCTGATGTCCGGGACCTGACCAGGGTTTGGCATGGGCCGAAATGTAACGCTACGACTTTTCTATCAGAGTCACTGATAACGTAAGGCAATCTTTTGGAAAAAATGTTCGAAACTCGCAGTTTTTCACTTTATCCTGGGCTTAATTTCCACCGTAAAAAAAAAAAAAAAAGGCGCTGTCAAAACCAGTGAACTTTGATATTCGTTGCCCACCTGCGTCTTTATTACTCTTATTCTCTAACGAATATCGAAGACAGGCAAACCCAGTAAAAGCGAAAAGCAGGGGTGTTGTAATATGCGAGAAGGCGAGAAGCCTCCGGTTTAACGATTGTTTTAAAGGAAGCTTTTGGTCCGCACCAGCAGCAGTAGTATAGGGCACCCCCGGCACCACCCTCGCGTCGTCAGCCCTACGCTTTACCGGCTCGTGAGAGCTTTTATACGTTGCGTCAATTTACCCGCAAAACTACAGAGTTTCGCTCTCGCCGAGAAGATGGAAAACCAGAGCTTGCGGGGGAAGCTTTAAGCCTTTACGTGCGACCAGAACGGAGTGCCACCGCTGCTTTTCCACCGCCGGAAACAAAACCGTACGTGCCGATTACCCCCCACGTTTCTGGTTTTTCAAAGTGCCAGGGGTAGTTTTTTTTTTTTTTTCCGGACATCAACGCACGATTTTAGGGTGACGAAAAATGCTTCCACGCATTCGCTGAATGTGTGTCGAACGTGTTCGCAGGGTTGGTCGTCGCAGTGGCTTTTTTCCCGGTCCGATCCACTTCCGGCGAAGCCTGATTGTCTTCCGGTCGTCTCCCAAACCCCATCACAACTCGTTTACCATATTTACAGTCACTTGGTCGAAACCCCATAAAATAAAAAAATGCCTTTCAATAATTCTTAACTGAAATCCCATTTTTCCAAAAATTTTCCTAAATTAATTAAAACCTATTTTCATCAACTTTTCCATTAAAGTACTCAAATAGAATTTTTTTGTGGCGAACAAAAATGTCTTTTCGCGGGAAAATTAATTTCTCGGGTGCGTCAAACTCGTGACAAGAACCGGCGATTGTTTCCGGTCGCTTCGAGTCGTTCGCACGACCAAACTTGCATTTTTCACGCCACACGTTAGCCAACCTGTCGAGCTCGACGGGATTAACGCGAGTGCAGCAAACGCGTCACGGCAAAAAAGCTTATCGAAAGCGCGAGCAGTGGGGGGGGGGGGGGCGACAGAGAGGGGGGGGGGGCAACATCGGGAAGCGAGCTTTGTCCGAGCACATTGTTTCTGTGGCTTAAACGAGTAGTTGTATACGCACACACACACACAATTATAGAAGCAATATTTTGTAGAGGATCAATGGGACAATTGGGGTTGATTGCAAATTTCGGTATTACCATTAATACTATATCTAAATGGGCTGTGTCATCATTATTGTACATTTTTATCTACCATTTTAATAATTCTGTCAACGATTATTATTAATCGTGATATTATTGGTTATCAATTAATCGCTGTTAATTGCGATAAAGTGGGGGTCGGTGGGGGGAGGGTTTGGATGAGTCGATCTTTTCAACTAGTTTCAATGTAACCCAAATTTTTTTTTTTTACGACCCCTGCTAAGAATTATCCTTTTACCCTTTCCGCATCATCCTGAAGGTTTTTTAGGGTCCTTGTAACACTTTTGGCGGACTGCGATATACGTATGTTGCATATATATATTGTAGAGGTATATTGTAACGATCCGATTAGAACCAATAAAACGGACAAAAATCCAATTAAATTCTATTAGAACCGATTATTTTTCAATCGGAATTTTGTCAATTTGATAGGTTTCTATAGAAACCTATATAAAAAAAAATATATATTTTTATCGGAATTTTGTCAATTTGATCGGTTTCTATTTTAATCGGAATTTTGTCAACTTGATCAGTTTCTATTTTAATCGGAATTTTGTCAATTTGATCGGTTTGTATTTTACTCGGAATTTTGTCAATTTGATCGGTTTCTATTTTAATCGGAATTTTGTCCATTTGATCGGTTTCTATTTTAATCGGAATTGCTAAGCAGGGGAGCAAATATAAGTATATATAAATGTTTATAGACTGGTCCTGAAAACCTGTAAAAGCAGAGACAGACAGTTCACGTACCTGAGTATCCGCGCGTCGGTGAATCAACGTCCAGCGAGAAACCCGCGCAGCCTCCCTCGCTCATCAGTATGCCGGAATCGAAAGACATCGATCGATCGACCACCCGCCGCCGATAACCGTCACTGACCTCCCCCCCGCAGCCTACATGCGGTCAGTCGTCGTCGGATGCTACACAGACACACAGACAAACAAAACGAAACATGAATACACACCACAAAACCAACCAATCGCGGATCGCTCCTTAAGAGGCCAACGACTGGACCAACATTTCCGCAGTTATTCAATATTCGACGAAGCTTTTCAAAACAATATTTTTACAAAAATAAAAAGCTCTCTGCGCGGACACAATAACAGTTTCCATTTCACGGAATGCGCTTCGGAGGCGATTGTTAAATACACAACAATGAATGTTTCATTGCGAACAAAAACGGACGTCGATGTAAAATGCATTGAAACGAGGCTTCTGCCGATTTGAAGGGTAAGCTTCGCGCAAATTACGACGCGTTTTGATTATTCGAGCAGCGGCATTGCCAGGAAGCTAAATGTTTTATTATCATCGAGATTTGCGTTATCAGTCCCGCATCGACCCTGAGCGTGTCATTATATTTTCGACCTTTAATATCAGATCAGGGTTTTAATTGGGAACAGATAACCGATGTAAACGCTTCACAAGTCCGCTCAAATAATATTATATTATTATATTATTATAATTAAAAAAAATATTATAACATATGAAAATATTATTATTATATTATTTGTTATGTTGGTTGGTATATTGATAACTCTGACTAACGATTGGTAATCACAACTATTAATTTTTCTCAGTGTAGTTTCGTCGTCTCGCAACATTTCTCCAACCCTGGGAGGGATCCACCCCCACCCCTCCCCCCCGTAAAAAAATAGGCCGCGCGTGCATCCCTCCCACAATCGTTACAATTACAACGAAAATTCGTTTCCTTCTCAAACAGAGAACCGACAAAAAAAATGGCAAAACGCGAATAAAGCTTCGAAGCCACTTTCGGTGCCTGTTTCCAGTCGATATTATATGAGAGCAGCGAATTGCCCGAGCTCCGAGCGCATGCATCGACGACTTTTCTCGTGGCAACTGCGAAAAACAAGGAGAGCAGAAAAAAAAAGCAGAGAGGAGAGAAAAAAAAACAAAGAATCGTTTTGACGAACAAAAAGTCTCGAGTCAAAGGGGAGAAAGCGATATCGAGAGGCTCTCTCGCCAGGATATTCGCCCGTTGATTGCCCGACGCTGATGGAGAAATGCACCACCTCCTCTTCGCTCCTCTCACTCTCTCTCTCTCTCTCTCTCTGCGTCCGCTCGCAAAGTGCTCGCGAGCGGAGCTTTTCGACGAAGCGGCCGGTGGCTTTCGAAGTTTCGATGGGTTACGCGGCGGCTATTCCGCTTAGCCGGTGTCAGGCTCACCGAAAGCTCGGCAGTGGCGGTGCTTCTTGTGTGTACCACCGGCAATTTGAATAGTCGGAGAAATAGCCCGCGAGGAATGGCCTTTGTGCCGCTGATCCTCCGTGCCTCTGGCTCGGGGGAAGGGGAGGGGAGGGATTCCCTCCCTCCCCCCCACCCTCCCCCTCCCCTCCAGCCTTCGTACCGAACTCCCATTTGCCATTCCCTATCGGTGTAGTTTACTCTCTCTGTCTTCTTCCTCCTCTCTCCCCTCGGCTCAATCGCTCCCTTCCCTCCCCTCCCCTCCCCCTCCCTTCCCGCAGCGACCTCTGCTATGCTGAATGCGTTCCCTTCGCTGGAAGGCTGCACGCGTCATCATCGCCATGGCCAAGCGGACACATTGGGGAATTATGTTGAAGTTTGCATCGATGTAAAGAAGGGAAAATTAAAAATATATATATGTTCTAATTAATTCAATGTAGTAGTCTATTAAAAATTTGGTGAGTAACTATTGTTGTTGATTTATTCGGCATCTGATTGGTCGTCGGGAAACAATTCAGCAGTTCGATGTTTAATTTCGCGAAATTTGGGGGTTTGGTGGAAAAAAATCGTTTTTCGCGTTTTTCTCCTAGAATTTTTTGTTTTTTGGACCTATATCTGTGATTTTTGGAATCAGCGGGAAATTTCCCATCGGATAGGGTTTTTAAACTTTTCAAAATCGAAAATTTTTTTTTTCGCAAAAAATGCAAATTTTTGAAGGGGTACCCCTTCTAAAAATTTGCGATTTTTGAGGGTCAACTTTAAAAATCTGCAAAAAATTGAAAAATTGTGATATCGCGTTCCGACTGGCGGCATTCTCTTCGTTGAAGAGTCTTCTTTCGAATGCAAAAAGAAAATCCCGATTGCATTGATCCAAAGAAAAATTACACCGATTTTAGTAAAGTGCCAAAATTGGGAAAAAGTGAAAAATCGTTATTCGCGTTTTTCTCCTCAAATTATTTATTTTTCGGGCAAAAATCGGTCATATTTGGAATCAGCAGAAAATTTCCCATCGGATAGGGTTTTAAAACTTCGTTAAATCGAAAAAAAAAATTTTCGCCAAAAAAACGGCAAGGGGTACCCCTTCAAAAAATTTGCGTTTATTGAGGATCAACTTTAAAAATCTGCAAAAAATCGAAAAATCGAGATATCGCGTTCCGACTGGCGACATTCTCTTTGTTGAAGAGTTTTCTTTCGAATGCAAAAAGAAAATCCCGATTCTATCGATCCAAAGAAAAATGACACCGACTTTAGTAAAGTGCCAAAATTGGGAAAAAGTGAAAAGTCGTTATTCGCGTTTTTCTCCTCAAATTATTTATTTTTCGGGCAAAAATCGGTCATATTTGGAATCAGCGGAAAATTTCCCATCGGATAGGGTTTTAAAACTTCGTTAAATCGAAAAAAAAATGTTTCGCCAAAAAAACGGCAAGGGGTACCCCTTTAAAAAATTTGCGTTTGTTGAGGATCAACTTTAAAAATCTGCAAAAAATCGAAAAATCGAGATATCGCGTTCCGCCTGGCGGCATTCTCTTCTTTGAAAAGTTATCTTTCGAATACAAAAAGAAAATCCCGATTATCCCAGTGCACTGCAGAATTATACCAATTTCAGTAAAGCATTAAACTCATGGCACGTGAGCCTCATCGTTTGTTCTCAAAAACCGCCGACAACTTTCATCGGCTCGGTGGGACGAATGCGTTATTATCGACGCGTGTGGGATGCCTTCAATTTATCGTTTCACCGCCGGATGCCCAGAGTTTATAATAAGCCGGCGGGTTTTGCGGCTCGCGCGGTTTGCATCCTCTCGTTTTCCACTATGAACTTTGATTTTCAATGTTCCTACGCTCCGTCAGTTTCGTTGTAAACTATGTTAACGGCTGGAAAATCAATTTGCGTTGCCTAACGTCCGTCGAGGCAACCGCGACTCGTTTGCCACGGATTTTTTTTTTTTGGTCGGGCCCGCGACGGCGCAAAAGTTGCTGCCAGCAGCTTTCGACTCTATCGAGAAACTAAGTTCAGTCCGATAAACCACGCCAGCCTCGGACCGGGATATTACAGTGTTTCCCCAGCAGTCACGATTTTCCAACGTAAATTCGTAATAAATCTATAAATCGTAATAATCAATTTTTATCGGAAAAAACGTGAGTAAAATTGGTCATTTATCGACACAGTTATCGACACATGCTTTTTTTTAGATAACGAGACTTAGGTCGGACTGATAACAGCGGATACAACAATTCGCTCAGTATTTTCCAAGCAGGCGGAGAATATAAACCTCGCAGCTGCGGCGTTCGATTCCACAAACCGCGGAGAGCCGATAAACGGGAAAACGTAGATATATTGTATATATATATATATTGCAAGTGGAGTGGGCAAACCTGAAGCCCAATGAAAATCGTCGATATCGGTCTATCGGTTTATGCGAACGATAACTCGCGTCGATGAAACGAAGAATCGAACGTTCCTTGTTTCCTTCTTTTATTCATCTCTTCGCTTTTTACGTCTCCTTTTCCTTTTTTTTTTTTTTTTTTATGCGAGAAAAATATTGTCGAAACCCGCGGGTTATTTTCGCGGCAACGCAGCTCGGGGCAATTTATATTTCCGCAACGTGCGTTATTCGTTACAAAAATCCCCTCGAGGGATGCGACGAACGGTCAGCGACGAAACGAAACGAAAATCGCGACGCACAGGATGAGCCAGTGTCACTCTCGGGGCCTGCGTAAAACGCGATATCCAACGTTTTCCCACTTGTGGGAATTCAATTTGCCAAACAACGATTGGAAAGTGACGCTCGGGCCAACGGATTGAAAAACGCGTAACAGGTACAGAGGAAAAATGTTGGAAAATAGCAGCGATCTTTGGTTACGGAAATCGATCGCCGGGCAGGGAATTGAGATTTTTTTAATTTTTTTTTTTAGCTTTTTTGGTGAATATGAGGGTTGAAAGTCAGTCGCCATGCCACTCATCTTCTGATACGTCAGCCTCAGGGTCCATAAAATTCAAAAATTCCCCGTTTTCCAACAGGAATTCAATTTACCAAACAGCCAATCGGAAATCGACACCTCGAGCGGCTTGAAACGCTGGTAAACGTGACAAAGGAGAACGTCGAAAAATTGCCTTCGACCTCCGGTTACAGGTATCGAATCCTCGTTGAAGGGAGTTGCCATTTTTTAGAGAAAAATTTTCAGCTGGAAATTTCGAGGATTTTTTTAATTCTTCCGATTTCTCATTAAAAAAAATAGTCGTATTTCAATTTTCTTTTAAATGCAAAATTTCCAGAGAGAATTTTTTACCCGAAAATTTCAAGGATTTTCGAATTCTTCCCATTTCCCATTAAAGACGAAGAAAAACCTATTAAATTAATCTCTTACAAACAGTGATCGATAATAAAAAAATTAAAAAATGTCATTTTCCAATTTAGAAGCAATTGACTGATACTCGTATTTCAATTTTCTTTTAAATGCGAAATTTCCAGAGCGATTCCAGCTTCTTTCCAGATTCTTTTAAATGCGAATTTCCAGATTTGTAACCCGAAAATTTCAAGAATTTTCGAATTCTTCCAATTTCCCATTAAAGACGAAAAAAACTTATTAAATTAATCTCTTACAAACAGTGATCGATAATAAAAAAATAAAAAATGTAATTTTCCAATTTAGAAGCAATTGACTGATACTCGTATTTCAATTTTCTTTTAAATGCGACATTTTCAGAGACACCAGAAATTCCTTTCACGACTCATCTCTCTCGTCTCCCATAGCCTCGGGGCGCGAAATGCCCCATAGAGCACGGGGTAAATATTTTTAATTCATTCGAAAGTCAAACAGCAGCAGCAGCAGCAGCAGCGGAAACTCGCTGCATCGTCGCTGCGGCTGAACGCGATGGAAGCTCTCGTTAAGCGGCCAACTCTTGGGTCGACCACTGTGGAAAATACGCGGAGGTCGAAAGTTAAGTTAAGCCACCCCCTCCCCCCCTCAGAAAATCTCGCTGGGGTCGCGCGAATTCCGTCGTGCCTCGCTTTGGGGATACGACGCCAAGTAGTTCGTGCTTTACGAGCGAGTCTTATACTTGGCGAGGAGCATTAAAATCTTGGGGAGAGGGTTGGTAACTTTATCGCTGACGATCCACCGGACTTCGAGTTTGCCGGGCGGTTTATCCGTGGGTGGTTATAGAAATTTACGCGCTCCGGATGAACAACGCCTCGCAGACGACAATTTCAGTGCGCGATTCGAGTTATGATAATCGAGAGACTTTCGGTGTCGCGGAAATAAAATAAAAAAATGTCCGATACGAAGACTTAAATTTATAAATTAAAAAAGCAACAGCGATTCGAGTTATGATAAACGAGAGACTTTTGGTGGTGCGGAAATAAAATAGAAAATTCGATACGAAGACTTAAATTTTACAGTTATGATAAACGAGAGACTTTTGGTGGTGCGGAAATAATATAAAAAAATTCCGATACGAAGACTTAAATTTATAAATTAAAAAAGCAACAGGATATGCGAAATATATCCGCGTCCGCATCATGGCCATGTGATCAATTTTTCAATCCGCAGACTCCGCGAAACAAAAAATGCCGAAAAAAATGAAGAATAAATTTCAGCGTCGAGCTCCATTAGAGATCTTCCGCGGCGGGGGACCATTTTTCTCCACTAAAAACTCTTGCCACATGCACGCGCAAAAAAAAATGGGTCGTTACTCCCACCCGGATTTTTTTTTTAAACCGCGCACCCACTTTTGGTATAACGAAACATTTGTCATCGTGTAGGACGCAAAAACCGCGATTTTTCACGCGGCACCAGCTGCAACTAAAAGGGGCGACGTCGCAATTATTATCGGACAAATATAAATTTAGAGAGCAGCCGAAAAAAGAAGGGAAAAAATACGTATATACTCTGACACGTTTTTTCTTTTTTTTTTCGTCGCAATTATTATCAGACAAATATAAATTTAGAAAAACAGGGAAAAAATACGTATATACTCTGACACGGTTTTTCATTTTTTTTTTTCGTAGCAATTATTATCAGACAAATATAAATTTAGAGAGCAGCCGAAAAAAGGAAGGGAAAAAATATGTATATACTCAGACACGTTTTTTATTTTTTTTTTCGTCGCAATTATTATCAGACAAAAATAAATTTAGAGAGCAGCCGAAAAAAAGAAGGGAAAAAATATGTATATACTCAGACACGTTTTTTCTTTTTTTTTTTCGTCGCAATTATTATCAGACAAAAATAAATTTAGAGAGCAGCCGAAAAAAAGAAGGGAAAAAATATGTAATACTCGGACACCTTTTTTTTTCGTCGCAATTATTATCAGACAAAAATAAATTTACAGTGCAGCCGAAAAAAATAAGGGAAAAAATATGTATATACTCAGACACGTTTTTCTATTTCTTTTTTTTTTTCAGAACGAGGCGAGGGAAAAAGTGACAGGGCAAACCTGTGGTTGTACCCAAGCAGGTCGCGATCAATGATATTCTCGGTCTGTAGGCGTCGTTGGAGAATGGAAAGTGCGCTGAGGGAGAGACGAGGAGGCGAAGAAAGCTCCACCCACCCATTTACGAAAAAGCGGGACGCGCCCGTCGGTCGGCTGGGAGGGGGGGAGGGGAGAAGGGGTCGAGGTGAGTCCAGCGAATCTGGGGGCGAAAGTTCAAGTTCCGTGTCGCTCCCTCCGTTCGGCATTTTTCAGTCTCTGCGAGTCAACCGAAAAAACCTCGAAACAAACGCATTGCTGAAACGATCTTTCCGCTCGAGACGCACGCCCAAAAAAAAATAAAATAAATAAAAATCCCCACGCTTCTCTTTGCCGACTGTTGTTTTCATTTCCCTCCATTCGTTATCCTCGCTATCGGCGCTCTCAGACAATTTTCACAGAGGCCAACGTGCATTCGGACGTTGTGTAGTATTATGTGTTAATTTTTTTTGCGTTTTTTTTTCCGTCTCGTATATTCACCGGGTTAAAAATAAAATAGCGTAATTATAAAGCACGCGAGATTTTAGGTTCACTGTTGGACGAAACGTCTGTCAGCGGACAGTGAAAATTTCGAGTTGCGTTACGTCCAAATTAATCCCTCTGTTATTTTTTTAAATGCGGTCCTTTGAACTGACATTTTCGCACTAAAAAAGTGCTTAAAATCAATATATATATATTTTTTTTTCATTATTTAGAATCTGGTGCTTTGGTCTGGCATTTTCACACTAAAAAAGTGAGTAAAATCAATATTTTTTTTTTGTAATTTACAAATATCTTTGTCAACCCTGTTTTATATCAAAACAGTATTATTAGAGAAAAATGTTATAAAAATTGCGTTTTCTTTAGGAATCCAAAATAGAGAGACCCCTTAACGAAGCAGTTGCGAAGGAGATGCGATGATGTTAACCAACATCCTTGAATCGCCGAGTCGAGACAGAAAACCAAGTTACTTTGGCGCCACTGTATTTAGCATAAACTCGTCGCACGTTCGACGGCACTTGACGATCTTCCGGAACGTCGTTTGAGCGAATTCTCAAAGTTGCTGAGTTACGAGATACGTCAGACTCCGGTTGAAGTTTTCGTAGAACGACTCGCGGAAGGTATTCAAAGCTGCGTAATCCGAAGTGCGTCGAAGCCACGCTGGAACCGTACGTTTCACAGGGCCGAGACTGGAGGAGAGGGAAGCGGCAAAAGGGAAACGAAGGGAAAGTAAGAATGGTGAGGGAAGCGAGGGTCGACGCTGTGCCGGCGGCGGCGAGTCCGACAGTCGGCGTCCTGGGCCTGGAATCAACAGTTTGCTCTATCGATTGGCCCTGTTGGCCCATATGCCGCGCGTTGGCAGTCGCTGAGAGAGCAGGGCTTCGCTCGACTGCCGAGAGCGACGCGCTTCGCCTTCCGAAACCTCGCCAAAGATAGTATATTACGGGTGGGGATGAAAACATCGAATTTAAAAATGATGGTCGTCTGAATCTAGAATAACCATCATTACGAAATTTGCTATTTCAATCATTCGCTATCTTGATCATTCGCTATTTTAACTGCATTTTAATAAAATGTGGGGTCAAAATACCGAATGATCAAAATAACGAATAGCTAAAATAGCGAATTCCGTAATGATGTTCATTCTAGATTTACACGTTCGTTAGTTTTAAATTCGCTATTTTAGCCATTCGCTGTTTCGGTCATTCGTTATTTTGATCCCCACCCCCACAAAAGTATAGCGTTTTTTCCCACATTTTTTCTCTCCGTGTAAATGCACCACGATATATATATAAATATCGCGATAAAGCGAAAAAGTTTGGTCGGCATATTTTTTTTATTTTTTTGTAGGAATAATTCGCTTCATTGTTTCCAGTTACTCTAAAAATCTCTCTTTTAAAAAGTTATTATTAGTATTATTATTATTATTATTAAACATGTATTATTAATTAATTAATTTTATTATTAAAAAGTTCATGAGTAACGTAAAGCATTGCCATCATTTTATTCGTGCTGTGATTCGTTGTCCGTTGTTTAACATCGCAAAATTCTGTCAGAAAAGATATATATAAGAAAAAATAGAAGTAAAAAATATCGCCGTTTGTCAGAAAAAAAAATTTCCGTTTTTCTCCTCGAATTTTATTATATTTTAAAACATCCGTGATTTTTGGAATCAGCTACGTCGAATTCCCAACGTCGATAAAAATGATAACTCCGTCGACCGCCCCTCTCGATAATCGTGCGATAACCCGAGTTGGCATTTTTCGGGAAGCGGTATAAAACTCAAGTTTTATCGCAGGACTCTTCGATAGTGCCACGACACAGAGTTTCGTGGCGGGGTCGTCGAGCCGAGCGATTTTCGCTCGTAAAACTCGACATAAAAAAAAAAAAGGAAAAAAAAATGAAGGGTGAGTCGCGTTCGGCCGACAGGAAAACGATCGACCGCAGAACGGTCTCGGGTTGCAGGCGCGAGCGAATAAGAGATGAGGGAAACGCGAGGCCCGAGGGAGGGGGGGGGGGGGGGGGAGGATGCGGCACGACGACGACGACGACGACGAGCAGCGGGGGTTGATCGAGTTTGCGACTTGCGAAATCGAATCGGCCGACGCGCCGCGAGCATCCGAGCTGCCGCCGCCGCCGGGCGAACACCGCTTCTCGGCGGATCGCACAAATTTACGCAGTCAGAGCTGCACCCGAGGAATATGCAAACAATTTTGCGATTTAACGAACATTGCGACGAATCCTGGGGGCTTAAAAATAAAGAAAATAAAAATTTGATTTCCGGCCACTGTCGCCCGGATGTAAATTCAGGGAAGCCAACCGCGAACGTCCGGCTGAATTAATCGCATCCACCCCCCCCCCCCCCCCCCTCCCTCCTGGAAAATCTCTTGCTCTCCCTGATTTTTTGGAATTTACGGCAAAACTAAAAATAAAAATAAAAATTTTCAATTTAATTAAATTTTTTTTATTTTATTTTTTATTAAAATAGAGACCGTAGAGATAGAAAATTTGATATAAGTAATTTTACTTAGATCAAATTCTCTATCTGTATATAATTCTCTATCTATATTTCTAAGGTCTCTATTTTAATAAAAAAAAATTAAAAAATTAAAATCAAACTCTCTATCTCTATCTCTATATACTTATATATCTCTATATACTCTCTATCTCTATATACTTATAGAGATAGAGAATTCGATATTAGTAATTTTACTCATATCAAATTCTCTATCTCTACGGTCTCTATTTTTATACGTTATATTATATATCTACAACTACACTAGCAAACCATTATATATAAAAATTGCATGTCCCCTGAATAAATAAATAAATAAATGAAAAAAAATCTTTTGTCGCGAATCGATCCAAGTCACGTGTGACGAAATAAGAGATATGGATTCGCGAGAGCGAGACTAATGAGAGTAGAACGGGGGGAAAGAGAGGAGGGGGGGGGGGGGCTACAATCCCTACGAATTTCCGGGGAAATCCAATGAAAGCTATTCGAGATATAAACCCTTCGTCGTCGTCGTCGTCTTCGTCGTCGTCCCTTCCACCGACGTTCAACAACGATCCGCATTCCGTCGAATCGGCGGAGAGAAGACAGAAACTAATACAGAGTTAGTAGTTGATTATCTAGTTAACAACGCGGAACGCCAGGACGGAGCTGCGATTCGGACTCCCTCTCCATTTGCTTTAGCAGCAGCAGCAGCAGCAACAGCCGCGGCTCGCGGAATATCGAAATAACCAGCTAGTGGAAAACGCCCGGTGCGCTCAGACGCGGCGCGCGCGATGCGCGCGCACCGCCCCAGCAGCTGCGGAGGCATCGATGGAGGGGGAAAAGCCCCACAGTGGTAACGGCTGTGGGTCAGTAGAGAAATCCTCAATGAACGGACGTCGAACAAAGTGTAAACGACGGGGGATGAAATTTAAAGAGAGAGAAACACGAGACGCGTCCGCCGGTGGATAGTCGGGGACTGGACAGTCCGCACTCGATACGTCGCCATAAAGCGATGGAATATTCTCTCAGCTCTGACCTTTTCCTCTGTGGCTCCGAATATCATCGTCTGTCTCTCTCTGAAAAATTCAGAGAGAGAATTTCAGTTGGGACATTTTATTTCTGTTATTTTATTTTTGTTATGTTATATCGTCTTTCTCTAATTCAGCTCTAATAAAGCTGTTAAATAAAGCCAACTGAATGTCGCTCTCTGAATTTTTGCAGAGAGAGACATTCAGTTGGGAAATTTTATTTTTGTTATATTATATTATATTATATTTCATTTTGGTTTATGTCCTTTATTTTATTTTTTTTTATTCTTTATTTTATTTTTGTATTTGTTACTATTGATTTTGTAGTTAGGGTTAAGTAGACATTTGTTATGGGGGAGGGGCCAAAATGTGGCACCCCACCAACATGGGTATTTTTTTTTTTTTTTTTTTTTTTTTTTCCTAGTGCGTAATAAACGAAATCTGAAAACGGAAATCTCTCTTTTGGCACTTCGATGCGGTTTATTCCCACTCTTCGTCCTTTTCTTTCTCTTTCTTTTGTCTCTTCGTCGCTGAAAACGTGTTTTTATGGTCGCGCATTGCGATGGTTTCGCTTTTTTTTTTTTTTTGCACGTTGTCATTGTAGTTCGAGAGTCGGCGATATTTCACAGCGATATTTTCCACGAGCCTCAGAAATCCGCCGAGTTTGCGCAGAGAAAGAGAGAGAGAAGAGAGGAGCAGAGATGTAGCCGATAAGTATCCTCCGTAATTTCCGCTACGCCCTCGCAGTTCGCGCTGTGTTGTATCGGACGTATTTTCAATAGTCAGCTTTCACGGAGCGGGGGGGAGGGGGAAATATCTCCCTTTTCGCGCCGTCTTCCCTACGTTTCTCCTCCGCAACGGAAAACTCGCCGCGTTTATAACCAGCCTGACACGAGCGGCGCGGAGAATATTGCGAGGCATCGATCACGCGACTCTCGCACCGCGCGGTGAGCTTTTATTCTCGCCCACTCGCCGTTCTAATTCATACCCGACGCATAATAAATCGCCCGGGCGATGGGTACCGAGACATCGATACTCCTGTTGCAGCGGTGCTACGCTTCGCTTCGCTCGTCGTTCCGATTAAATTGCCGTTCTTATTTTTTTTTTACGCTGCGCTTCCGAATATTCCGAATATTCCGAAAATATTCCGCTGAAATAATTTCTCATTCAATTTTCTCGGTTATCTCGTTGAAGTGTGTTTTGGATTCTTTCTTTGGAAATTCGAATGACGCTTATCCGATTAAATTGTCGTTCTTATTTCTTTTTTACGCTGCGCTTCCGAACATTCCGAATATTCCGAAAATATTCCGCTGAAATAATTTTTCATTCAATTTTCTCGGTTATCTCGTTGAAGTATTTTTTGAATTCTTTCTTTAAAACTTCGAATGATGCTTATCCGATTAAATTGCCGTTCTTATTTTTTTTTTTACGCTGCGCTTCGTCGCTGCTGATATTTTAAAAAATTCCAAATATTCCGAATATTCCAAAAATATTTCGCTAAAATAATTTCCCTTTTAATTTTCTCGTTTATTTCGGTAAAGTATGTTTTGGGTTCTTTATTTGGAAATTAGAATGACGCTTATCCGATTAAATTGCTGTTCTTATTTTTTTTACGCTGCCCTTATTTTAAAATATCGTCGCGTTTTTTTTTTAAATTCCGAATATTCCAAATATTCTGCTGAAATTATTTCCCTTTAAATTTTCTCGTTTATCTCCTGTGTTTTGCGTTCTTTATTTGGAAAATTCGAATAAAGCTTATCCGCGGTCCATGGGAGGAGGGGAGGGGTGGGGAGGGGGGGAGGGGGGACAGTTATCTTTAGCTCCTTGTACAACGTCGAGGAGCGTAGACGCGGCTTCTCAGAAACAAACAAGCCTGCGGGGGTTGAACGTCATTCCCGAGAAGTCGACGATGCTTCCGGGGCAACCCCCTCCATTTTGCTTCGAGTCAGAAGGGGCGGCAGTCGGTGAAACGAAGCATCAAAAACACTCGGCCGAGGACACAAGCATCGCGACGGCAACGGTTCAATTGACTGGTTTGGATAATATTTACCAAGCGTCGTATCAGAGAGTAGGGGGGTTGGTTCAACGTCAGCAGAATGAAACTCGGAATCCTCGTCGCGCGCGTGACAACGTTTCTCGCGTCGAATTACGCAGCGAGCAATTACTCTGCCAGATGAAAGAAACATTAAGAAAGCACCCGCGGCGGTAAAAAAGCTGAAATTACGCATTTTCAAACGTCGAGCACATTTACGTTCCATTAAAAATTTTTTTTAGGGCCACAGAAACTCCGAAGTATTTATTTTAGAATTTTTTCAAAACCGTCAAAACATTTTCGCCTCGAAAAAAAAAAAACAGTTTCGCTCCATTAACAATTTTGTTGAGTATCCCAGAAATCCCAAAGTATTTATTTCCAATTTTCCCAAAACCGTCAAAACATTTTCGCCTCGAAAAAAAAAGTCCATTACAAATGCTCCATTACAAAATTTATTTGAGTATCACAGAAATCCCAAAGTATTTATTTCAAATTTTCCCAAAACTGGCAGAATTTTCTTGCTGCGAAAAAAAAAAAAATAAAAACGAAGGTCACGCCGACGCGTCGCGAAAAAAAAATTCCCGGCTAATTTTTATTCCGCGCGCAGCGAGCGCGTCGGGCGAAGGACGGCGAGGAGCTTACGACGAGCTCGGCGAGCGCGAGGAATTAATCCGTCGTGTAAGCTCCGACGTGTTCGCGCGCACGTATACGTTATTCCTGTATTCCCTTTCACGCGCCCCAACAGCAACAGCAGCAACAGCAGCAGCAGCAGCAGCAGCAGCAGCAGCAGCAGCAGCAACAGTAGCCTCACGCTTTTCACGATGCATCCGATGGCCGCGTTTACGGCGTCAGACGAGAGGAAAAGGGTGGGGGAGGGGGGTTGAGGGGGTTGAGGGGGTTGAAGCGCGAACCGATGAACCAGTGGGAAGGGTGGGTGGGGGTGGTCGGGGGTTGCAGAACGCTGTAGCTCGAAACTGGTAGTGGGGGATGATAAAAAGCCTTCGAGGGGTTGGTATCGGTTTTGCGATGCGTGCACCATCCCCTTCGCTAGCTAGTACCGTCGAAAAGGGGGAGGGTAGTGCAGCTGGTGCATAGCCCGGGCTGAGCTTTCGTGTCGCACTGGTACAGAGGCCAACACAGAGGCCAAACACAGACCCCCCAAGTCCGGTGGTAGTAGTTGACCACTATAGTTTCGCAAAAATGCTTTCACCTATACTCAAAAGCTCGTCTGTATTCCGGCACGTGGTGCAAAGTGGGGGTGAGGGGTCGTCGAAGGGGGGTAGGTTTGGAGTTAGGGGTAGGTCCACGAGTTTGGTTTGCTGGTTCGTTCTAAAAGTTTTTCGGGCTTTGCTATTCACTCGATTTCCATCTAACCCCCCTCCCACCCCCTCCCCCCACCCCTCCCTTTCATCCCCCTACCCCATTCGACATATACACGGTAAGTCAGCGAAAGCTCGTGAATAGAACGACGGCAGATGTCGAACGAAAGCTAGAATGACGCTAGGCGAGAGGGTGGAGAGGGGAGGGGGAGGGGGTGCCATAGAGGGGGGAGGGTATTGGCCGATAGCGAGTGAACCATAGAGCGGGTATACAGAGGGGCTGATAGTGGCGGAGCGATGTTGATAGTTGCGTGAGGCAGCTCTGAGAGTACGCCAAGTGCTCGCAGAGCTTCCAGCCACCATACTCAACGATATATAGTATAGTATATGTATATATAGTATACCGATATGTACTATATGCCAGTATACATAGTACGTATAAATGTATATCTGTATACGTATAATGTATAGCATATATAGTGTGTACACTATAGAGGGGTATACGAACACAGCATTCGCGATGTCGGTTCGGTGGCGAAGGGGATGATCCTCGTTGTGTCTATTTATACTATGGCCACTGGAAGCTGTCGGTGGACGCGCGCACCCGGCTGGATGCTACCCAGCTACCTGTTGGCTGCGCTACTCTCCTCCCTCCCCTCCCCCTCCTCCTCCACCAGCAGCATCACCGCTTCGCTAACCGACTGTCCTGTTTACACAGAGTCTGTCGCTATATTCGATATTATTGCAGGGCACTGCAGGACGAAGAAGGGGAGGGAACCATGAATCGCATTGTGGCCAACGTTGGGTTCCAACTCGACGATTGTGGGTCGATGGTACAGTCGTTGACCAGTTTAGGATGATTCGATGGGAGAGAAGGGAGCAGTCGTGAGCTTTTTTCCGACATCAGGAATCATCTGTGCGTTTGGTATTGTTGCTGGGGTGAAAAAAAAGATGGCGGCAACAGGGGCTGCCAATCATAGCCGGGCATGGCCGACGATTAATGCAGGTTCCGTCAACGAAACGCACCAGCGTCCCCGGATAAGTAGGTCGAGCCACGAAAGTGGGTCAACACGCGGGCGCGCAAGCTCCGGACGCGCCCAGCCTTCAGCAATATCAACTCAAAGCCTCCCCCCCCCCCCCGTCGTCCCCCATTTTACCCCTCCCCTCACCATCGCTGCACGGATACACACAGAAGCGTCGTCGACCCTCCATCGTCGTGCGCACCATGCCCAGCTTCTTCTGTATCTCCCTTTTACCCTCTCCTCTGCTTGCAAGCCCTCGACTCGTGGCTGTTCGGTGAGCTTTCGCTCGGTTTCCCTTCGTGCTCAGTTCTTGCTTCGTCTTTTTCCCTTCCTTCGGTCTCTTGGTCTCTCAGTGACCGTTCAGCACGCTTTCCATTCGTTTAGCAATGGTCAGCGGACACGTGGACCCTTGTCCAGGCCAAAAAGCGAATGGCCAAAATAACGAATTCCAAAATGATGGACATCTGAATCAAGAATAACCATCATTACGAAATTTGCTATTTTAGTCATTCGCTATCTTGATCATTCGCTATTTTAACTGTATTTTAATAAAATGTGGGGTCAAAATACCAAATGATCAGAATAACGAATGGCTAAAATAGCGAATTCCGTAATGATGATCATTCTAGATTTGGACGTTCGTTAGTTTTAAATTCGCTATTTTAGCCATTTGCTATTATGATCATTCACTACTTTGACCCCCACTCCCATAACCGTTCAGCACGCTTTCCATTCGTTTAGCAATGGTCAACGGACACGTGGACCCTTGTCCAGGCCAAACAAACCTCGTCACGAGTCCACCAGTCGTTTCGACCACAAAAGATAGGCGATAGGGAGGGGTAGGGGGGGGGGGGTGAAATAACCGACAGGGGTACCCCGTACCCCTGTCGGTTATTTCACGAAAGTACAGCTGCACCCTCGACGAGCCAACTCCGTCCCTCGTACGCGACGACCTCGCCCCCGTGACTCGAGCCCCCAGGCTTTTAGTCCGGAGTCGGCGGATGGTCCGAGAAGTCGCCCCGCACTGGGGTAATGAAACCAGCGGTCGAGGTCTGCCGGGCCAATATTTACCTGAACGCGATTGCGGGAGCAGTTAGGTCCGGAAAAGCAGGGGGATGAAAGCGAGAGCGGTCGCGAGGTCATCCGTACATGACACAGCGAATAGGAACCCCTGTATCCCCTCCCCCTCTGACCCTCCTGGGCTTTCCACCCTCGGCTCCGCAAGCTCCCCTCCCCTCCCCTCTCGCCCAGCTGCCGATCCGGCAAAAATTCTCAGACCAACCGACACGTCGACAAAAAACCAGTGGTTGCTTTGATAACACTGATAATGAGAGGGGTGCACTGAGAAAAATGTATGGGTGGCCTGAGACGACGACAATGCTTTTATGGTTCCCGCAACTATAAATAATTAAACCGGCTGCCAAATGATGGTGCCTGTGACTATTTATATAGCAGAAGACACTATATTTGACATTGTGATTCACTGCATTTTTCTTAGTGTGTTTCTGGAACGTTGACGACACCCTTTCGATGCACTTTGGGGTACTCGTCGACAGACCCAACCAGGTCCGGACTGAGGACCTTCCGGAGAGCTTTCGAACCGGGAAAGGCCAGGTTTGGTGATGGTCGAGGGTTCGATCCGCATCGTTGACGCATCGTATCCATAATACATTTATGTATATCGAGATGGGGTTGTCTTGAGGCCAAAAGGAGTCGCGCAGGACGAAGCCTCGTCAAGAGGCCTCCCAGTGTCCGTTGTCAGTCGAGACTGGAACATTGGGGATGGAACATACCCCCTTCCACCTAATCCTGGCTGTAAGCGCGGGGCACTGCGCAACAACGAGCTGCTGGGAAGCCCTGCCCAATAGCATGGCGCTATATGAACGCTAGTCATAGTGAGTTCGACGTTGAAACGAGGCCCCACGCACGCCAGTCTCCGGACAATGGCGACCATTGTACAACGTCCTCCGCGTTTCGCCGAGCGATTCTCTCTCCGGGCTGTGACGAACGCCTCTGTCGATGTCGCAAGGTCCACGCGGGGGGGCTTTCCAAGAAGACTGGCAGCAAGCTTGCAGAGTGGATCATCGGAACCAGGAGCCAGGAGGTGTCCTCGATGACACGAATGGCTCCGTACACACGGAGAGGAAAATATGGGAAAAGTCACTATACTTGTGTGGCAATTGAGAAACATTCCGCAAAAAATCACCAAAATTCCGGAATTTTGGTGATCACAAAAAATCACCAAAATTCTGGAATTTTGGTGATTTTTTTTATACTCGAGGACGTATACAATAATGTCTCTAAATGTTGTCAACCTGTTCTTATAATGCCAGAAGATAGTACCAAATGCTACACAGCTCTGAATTTCCATAGAGCGACTGTCTTAATAGTTTGATTTGATGAAAAAAAAATTAGTCGTTGTGATTGTCAATCATTGGTCAGAGCTACAGCTACCAATGTTTTAGTAACCTCTGCACTGAGAGAAAAATTCGGGGCTTATCCCAGACTAGTTTATCAGTCGGTGGACATGTTGGAAATTTGGGACTCTAAAATTCTGACGTATCCAGGGATTTATAAATTTGTCTGAGCCCCAATTTTTCTCTCAGAGTGCAACTAATTATTTTGGTAGATCGAACCAATGTTCAGTAATCACAAATACTGATTTATTTATCAATCTATGGGAAACCAGTCGAAGCCAAAGGTGTCAACAGCACAGCTACACCGACGACGACGACGACGACGATGACGACGTCAGCCAGGATCGCCTTCGCCCCTACCAACCAATTTTCACCCTGACGTGGACCGTCGCACACAGCGAAACACACACAGAGAACCCCAGGTCTTCGGGTCAACCTGACGATGCAAACGCGTCATTTACTCGGCTCTTCCGGAATGCGAACTTGCCTCAAAGCAGCAGTCACACATTTCGGAGGGGGAGAGGCTTTGATGACGTGCGAGTGTGTCGTCCAATCGGTGCAAAGCACATTCGACGGGTCTCCTTGTCGAAGCTCGCAAAGTAAATGCATCGAAGCGACTCGGACGGTAGCCCCGAGTAATTAATCCCTATCCCCTTAAATGCGCAAGACGCTTGATTAACATTCGCAGTCCCTGAAATCGAACCAAGCAGTCGCGATCCTAATCTCCCTGTGATAATAATAATGTCATAACGCGAGAGTGCAACTAATGCGGACTATCGGCGAACGGGGGGAGGGGGGGGGGGGAGGGTTCGATCGAAAGGGGGGTGGATTTCCTCATCCGGAACTGCTGCGACGTTGCGGAATGTTCGCCGGATAATTAACGGATCGTGCGGTCGACGGATCGAGAGCAGTGCAAACCCGAAGCGCGTATCACTGACGAATCACTGTGAAATAGGCGAACACCAATGGTTATCCATTGGTTA
Source organism: Itoplectis maculator (assembly GCA_964034905.1). Lineage (NCBI taxonomy): Eukaryota > Metazoa > Arthropoda > Insecta > Hymenoptera > Ichneumonidae > Itoplectis > Itoplectis maculator. The sequence continues at coordinate 5,143,817 of OZ035865.1, forward strand.
CCCCCTCCAACCCCCCCCCCCCCCCCCCCCTCCAAACCTCCCCAAACCCCTCTCTGAGACCTCAGAGCTGTCGGAGTGGAAACGGCTGTCGAGATCAGACGTTAATTAGTCTCTCTTCGATCCTTCGGTTCGCTCTTCGCCAACCCTCCTCCGAGACACGATGTTTCTGTTTCCTTTTCTCCGTCTCTCTCTCATCGTTAGGAGAAGTAATAATACATCCTTTCCGGGACTAGTTTCCGACCCCCGAACGAACCCGATAGTAGAGTTCGGTAATCAGGGCAAGTGGCCAAGCGAAGTTGAAGGGAATTCTTTCGTCCGAGGGTCGTTGTTCGGGGTTTCTGAGTCTGAGGGAAACCGATGTTGGGGATTTTGGCGTAATGAGAAAAAAAATTTGCTGAATCCAACAAAACGTCCGATTGCGGAATAAATATTTTGCAGATTGGACAAAATATTTGGTTATGCTAATCGAGATTTTTTTTTTATTCTATCAATTATTTTTTATTCTATCAATAGTTGCTTCGATAAATGAAATATTTCGTCTAATATGCAAAATATTTATTTCGACGCCCGCAACCGCACATTTTTTTGGATTGAGCAATTTTTTTTTTTTTTTTTCAGTGCGAGGAGTTCACTCACTGCCTGACCGTCGTACAACGCTTCAGAAGCTTCAACGAATCTTCACGATTTTTAAAAAATGTATTCCTGAGAGTTCAAACAATTCGATTTAATGGAAAACATCGTGTTACATTTTTTTTCTTACTTTCGTAATAGAGATTTTAATTAATATTTCGTCGACTCGACAGCAAAGTCAATTTTCCAGGTTTTCAGTGTGTGTGAGTATAACTTTTTCAGTTGATTTTTAAAGCCGATAAAAATACGCGTTTTAATTAACAAATTTATCGACCTCCCTCGTTGAGCTTTTCTCAGCCGAGCTTTGCCGATTTACTGAGGGGAAAAAAAAAAATAATAATCGACCGGCGGAGGGCGAATCGATCGGAAAGCGAGTCAATAATTTTCCCGGAGTGAAATAATTCACCCTCTCCGCACCCCTCTGTGTGTATCACGTGCTTTCATCCACCCTCGCGTGATTGCAGCAATTTTCGGCGCTTTTCCAACCCCCAACCCCCGCAAAATTCCGGGCGTCGGGGATTACGCAGGTATTTCGCCGGGCCGACCGGATATGGTAGGCTCAGCCAACCGGCAGCAGTCATTGGGGGTTGAAACCCACCCCTCCCCACCCCTTCGTACCCCCGGGGTACGAATTAGCTCGAACCCCATCGGCTGGTTCGCTTCGCGGAGACGAGAAGCTCGCTTCGATTTAGCGGAGAGAGGGTGGCTCCGATATTCATCCGTCGGAAATTCGTACTCAACGAAGGGGAGGAAAACCGAGAAACAGAGGAGAAATTCGAGGGGTTTGTTCGGAGGTGTCGGATCGCGTCTCGAATGATTATTCGATGGGGGGTTGAGGTGGGGATAGAGGGGTGAAAAGGGGGGGGGGATGTTGCCATGATAAATCTGTTCCAATAGCCCAAGGATTCCTCTCCCCCCCTTTCATCCCCCTCGTCATTCGTCCCTCCCTTTGCACGAATTTGCTCGTCGATAAGTACCAAAGGGACGAGCTTTTCGAACTTTCGCGTAACACCATTTGCAGACGTGGAAAAAAAATTCTTGAGGTGATACACGCGGAATCCCACTTTTTTTTCTCACCCCCCTTCAACCCTCGGGAATATCGTTCGGAGGATTACGCCGCGGGTTCGTATTTTTTCGGCCATTCGCGTGTCAATCATCGACAACTTTTCGCGTTTCCTTCGCTCTTTGCTTTTTCTCGGTGGAATTGTTATCGTGAAAGCTTTTTTTTTTTTAAGGCAAACAATTTTTGTAAAAACTCGAGATGTGTGAACTTTGGGGTGAGCTTTTTTTTTGCAAGGTTCTACATTATTTCTGGAGTCTTGAGATAAATTTTCATAATTGTTATCGTGAAAGCTTTTTTTTTAAGGCAAACAATTTTTGGAAAAAATTGAAATGTGTGACCTTTGGGGTGGTTTTTTTTTTTGCAAGGTTCTACATTATTTCTGGAGTCGCGAGATAAATTTTCATTCACCCTCTGATGGACCTCGAGTCGTTAATGTCGCGCAGTGTACATTTCGGTTCGCGGAGAAAAAAAGAATCGTCTTTTCTCATTTGTCGAGGTCGTTAAGGTAGAGGGGGGGGGGGGGGGGGGGGGGGTACCATGCGACAGCAGGTATACAATCTACCCCCGCGAGCCTCTCGGGAGTCCTTTCCGAAGACTCCTTTTACCATGGTTTCCATGCTCGAGCGGGTCCACCCCCCCCCCCCCCCCTACCTCTTACGACCCGTTATAAACCACACTTTGTAACATTTTCGCGGGTAAACGAGCGGGTTTATATCCTTCGCTCCCGCCGCGAATTTTTGACCCTCGAAAACCGCCGCTAATCTCCTTAACCTTTGCATTTTTTTCGGGACTTTTAGATACGAATTTCTAAAAAAAAAAAAATTGTCACGTGCGAGTTTCGATCGGTTCTCCTGTTTTTTTTTTGCTACTCGAGACTTCTGTTCCAGATTTCGAAAAAAAAAAAAAAAAAAAAATAGGTTCACGTTCGATTGGTTTTCCTGTTTCTGTTTCCTCGGTTCTTCTGTATTTTTGCTACCCGAGACTTTTAGTTCCGGATTTCTAAAAAAAAAAAAAATGCCACGAGCGAGATTCGATCGGTTCTCCGCGCATCGTTTTTTTGCTATCCGAGACTTTTAGTTCCGTATTTCTAAAAAAAAAAAAAAAAAAAAAATTGTCACGTGCGGGTTTCGATCGGTTCTCCGCGCATCGTTTTTTTGCTACCCGAGACTTATAGTCCCGTATTTCTAGAAAAAAAAAAAAAAATGTCACGTGCGAGATTCGATCGGTTCTTCTGTTTTTTTTTTGCTATCCGAGACTTTTAGTTCCGTATTTCTAAAAAAAAAAAAAATTGTCACGTGCGGGATTCGATCGGTTCTCCGCGCTCAGACATCGCGAAACGTGCCTCGAGGCTCGAGCGTTTCCCGGCGGCGATTTTCCGAGCCGCCGAGCGCGCGAGGACTGCTCTCCGGTGTACATCGAGCGAGACCCGGAAGCCCGGGAGCTTCCGCGCTTATACGCGGAAAAACATTTTGTTTGTACATCACGGCCGAGTTCTCGCTACGTGACGCGTCGCGGCAAACGAGTTTTATCGCAACAGGTGGCGGCTGCTGCCGCTCCGAGCACACCGACGATGCATCTATATATATTATATATATAGTATAAATCGCTACCTTCGCAGCTGCAGCGACGTTCTCCTCTAGTGCCGAGCTTAAGAAGCCTTCGGAGTGTCGGAGGCTCCATTTGGCCCCGGCCATCAAAATCCCCAATCCGCCAAAGGCGGCAGCCGTGTCCAGAAAAACACGGACCGTCCTCCAATGAAAAATTTTATTAATAACCAATTTGTCAAATATTTCGGTACAGAAATTCAAGCCGGAAAAAAAAAATAAAATACATCGAACAATCGCCGATGATCGCGAAAATGTAATTTCAATGCGCTATGAATTAATCACATTTAATTATCGTCCGCGAATATTTTACACGCAGGTATCGTTTATGTATTCGCGTAATCGATAAATTCGTCCATTATTCATTAAAATCATCGCCGCGCCCGGATTCTCATTAATAAACCACTGTTAAATCCCTCAATGTAATATTTCGAGTGTCACCTTTCGACGCGAATTTTTGTATATTTTTTTATTCGAATCGCAGTGAATATTACGAAATAAAAATACGGTGAATATTTCGAAATAAAAATAAATTCGCGAACCTGGTAAACATTTTTCAGAGCGAAAATGTCAATGAAAATAAATCAAAATCCCGCCGTTAAATCCCTCATTGTAATATTTTTAGTGTCACCTTTCGTCACGAATATTTTTATTTATTTTTTTTTATTCGACGGTGAATATTTAGACATATTTCAAAGCAACATCAATGAAAAGAAATGTGCGCATTATTCGGGCTTTCCTCTCGAAGAGAGCGAAGAGGCAGATGCGAGGAAAAAAAAAACAAAGTGAATACTGGGACATTTTGAAAGCATCGTCGCAGCGATGCATTAATAACGAGGACAGCCGCCTTTGTATTCGCGCTGACGGTTTTTTGGGGGGGCCGACACGAAGCGATCGATCGATCGGACGAGACGGATGGGGGGAGGGGAAAACGAGGGAAGAATACGACGAGACGAGAGACGAGCTTCGACCATTGTTGGAAAGCTCTCGGGTAATGCGAGCTTTCTTCGCGGGCGAGACGCTCAAGACAGGAGCGGAAGCCATAGAGCGACGGGAAAAGCGAGCCTTCAGAAAATATCCTGGAGTCTCAATGTAAGATTCGATCGGGATTGTCATCTGGATTTCCCAAATCCGGACTCACCGTAAAAATCCACAGTAATTGTGACGTAGGTGTCACCCAAAACGGGATTCCAGTCAGGAATTAAGGTGGACAGAGATTTGGGAAAGGGAAACGATTTTAGGGACGCTGCAGGGATTCCCAAAAAAAAGGGATTTCTGGCAGAAATCCAGTTGGATGACAATTTGGCAACGGAATCAATAAATCAGTGAAGTCACGAATCAATAAATTAGTGAAGTCACGAATCAATAAATTAGTGAAGTCACGAGTCAATAAATTAGTGAAATCACAAATAAAAAAATTAGTGAAGTCACCAATAAAAAAATTAGTGAAGTCACGAATCAATAAATTAGTGAAGTCACGAATCAATAAATTAGTGAAGTCACGAATCAATAAATTAGTGAAGTGACGAACCAATAAATTAGTGAAATCACGAACCAATAAATTAGTGAAGCCACGAATCAATAAATTAGTGAAGTCACGAATCAATAAATTAGTCTCCGCAGGGAAACCAAAAAACGGGTCTTCCTTGCATAGAAGTCCATATGAATACAGATTTGGAAATATAAAATCCACGTCCGGTGTCGGATATTCCGATAGGAATCCATTTTGCAGGCTTTACATTTCATTTTGGTCAACCGACTGGACGACGAACTGCGGATCCCAACTGCCAGGAAATCCAGACGAGATCCATCTCTGGACCCTGGAAATTTCTGCTCGGAAAATTTGCGCCGGAAGGAAATAAAAATATATCGAGGCTATTCCCTCGCTAAACCGACTTCCAGGGCCAACCAGAGGCGAGGGCGAAGGGAAAAGGGTGCGTTAAAAATCGATTCCGAATCCCAGGCACACAATTTCGGCTCCGACGAAAAAAAAAAAAAAATGCGGTTTAAAAAAAAATTGCTTCCAAAGGGTAAAACGATTTTTCGAACGGGTGCCCTTCGATTATTCGACCCGATATACATTTAGCTCGGATAATCGGACCGCGATTGGATAGTCGCTATGGACGGGAAAAAAAATGCCGCCGAGCTTCGTCGAAAGCTCCGAAGCTCTGACTCTCCACGTGCGTCGCTGCGACTGACACAACGCTCGCCATCGTCGACCGTTGAGTCGAACGTTCTTCGCTTCGTTTCGGTTCGATTGCTTTTCGCGGTTTTAATCGACGAAACTTTTGCGAGTCCAGCAAACGGCAGTCGATTTTCCAAAAACTCTCTCATCTGCGATTCACAGCGCATTTATATCAGATTTTTTTTATTTTTAATAAAAAAAGATTTAAAAAGATGTTTTTTATTTTTAATAAAAAAAACATTGTAAACTCAATTTCACCGACTTTTGATCGTCGTCGTTGAGTCGAACGTTCTTCGCTTCGTTTCGGTTCGATTGCTTTTCGCGGTTTTTATCGACGAAACTTTTGCGAGTCCAGCAAACGGCAGTCGATTTTCCAAACTTCTCATCTGCGATTCACAGCGCATTTATATCAGATTTTTTTTTATTTTAAATAAAAAAAGATTTAAAAAGGTTTTTATTTTTAATTAAAAAAAATTGTAAACTCAATTTCACCGACTCTGTGGAAATTAGAAACTACCTTCGCGATGAAACATGTATATATAAATATAAAATAAATTCTGCACGAGGCGATTCCGACGCAATTTCAAAAGTTTGATCCAAAAACTTTGATCTGAGTGGCTTTACATGCGCGGCCGAAGGCAGCATTTTGCTATGTTTTGGCCACGATCGGGAATCACGAGCCGCGAGGTGTTTCAATTACCCGCCACGCAGAATTCATTGTCCGCTCGAGCGGCGCCGGAGCTGCGATTCGTAGATCGTTATCCGCGCAGCGAACGACAAACGAACGATGCACACGCTCGCGTCCCGGGTTACGAGCTCTGGCGCTGGTCGCGCGCGACATTAACGAACCTTTCGACCCCCCCCCCCCCCCCCCCCCCAAACCCCCCTCCCTGACCCCGGGGCCAACGTGGGTCACGGTGAACGTTGAACGCCGCAACGAAATTGACGCATTTGGGCAAATTGTGACAGCCAATCTCGACGCCGATTCGAATTAGTGGAATAAAAATGGCGTAATAAAAAATATATAAAAATTAAAAAAATAAAACGTGTACTTCCCGATCGGTGCACTTGAGTAAATTTTTTCAGTTCCGGTGATAAGAATCCTCGCGAAAAATTAATTTTCACACAACGAAGAGCTTTCGGAAAAAAATGAAGCCTTAAGGAAAATTAATTTTGACACAACGAAGAGTTGTCGGAAAAAAAAATAATCCTTGCGGAAAATTAATTTTAACACAACGAAGAGTTTTCGGAAAAAAAATGGTCCTTGCGGAAAATTAATTTTCACACAACGACGATTTTCCGAAAAAAAAAAAAACGAATCCTTGCGGAAAATTAATTTTCACACAAACGAAGATTTTCCGAAAAAAAAGAATCCTTCCGGAAAATTAATTTTCACACAAACGAAGATTTTCCGAAAAATAATAATCCTCCCAGAAAATTAATTTTCACACAACAAAATCTTCCGAGAAAAAAAAGAATCCTTCCGGAAAATTACTTTTCACACAACAAAATCTTCCGGGAAAAAAAAAGAATCCTTCCGGAAAATTACTTTTCACACAACAAAATCTTCCGGGAAAAAAAATAATCCTTCCGGAAAATTAATTTTCACACAGAAGTTCCGGAAAAAAAAATTCTCGGCAATTTTGCACCGACGCGAACGGGAAGAACGACGTTTTTGCGACGACGATGGTAAAAGTCGAGAGATAAATGTCGAAGTGTCAAAGAGGGAATCAACGAGCGAACGTGCATTACTCACGATTGTGCGGCGCGTATTGGCGATGCGGCAGGACTGGTTGGTTCACGGGAAACGCGGAGGCCTCGTGAATGTCGCGCGCGGCGAGATCGCGCGCGCGGCTGTCCGGGCAGAGAGGGGAGGGGGGAGCTTCGGGAGAGACGCAGGCGCCGCTGCCGCCGCCGTCGCTCAGTTTTGCACGAGTTGCGCGGGGGCCTTGGCGGATGCGCAACGCGTGTCCTACGGGAGACACACCGCACCGGGACAACAATTTCCAGCTGTACGCGAGTCGAGGGTGAAGAGTACGCGAGCCGAGAAAGCGAGCAAGCCCGAGGAGAGGAGGGGGGGGGGGGGGCCTCCTCCCCCCGCTCCCGAGGGGGATGAAGAGAGCTAAGACGGGCGAGGGGATGACCCCTCTTTCTCTAAACTTTCCAGCACAACGCCGCGACGGGATTGAATTTTTTTTTTTTTGAAATTTTGAAATGACTTGAAAAAAAGATTGAACAAAATGGAAAAATTAGGTGACACTGGTGAAGATTGACAATTTTTTTTTGAAATGTTGAAATTATTTGGAAAAAAGATTGAAAAGAATGGAGAAATTGGGCAGCGGTGAGGATTGAATTTTTTTCGTTGAAACTTTGAAATGATTTGGAAAAAAGATTGAAAAGAAATGGAGAAATTGGACAGCGGTGAGGATCGACATTTTTTGGTGAAATTTTGAAATTATTTGAAAAAAAAGATTGAAGAAAATGGAAAAATTGGGCGGCGGTGAGAATTGACTTTTTTTTTTGTGGAAATTTAGAAATGATTTGAAAAAAAGATTGAAGAAAAATTGAAAAATTGGGCGACGCCGGCGAGGATTAAATTTCTTTTTCTTATTTTGAAATTATTTGAAAAAAAGATTGAAAAAAAAATGGAAAAATTGGGCAGCGGCGAGGATTGAAATTTGTGTTGTTGAAATTTCGAAATGATTCGAAAAAAAGTTTGAAGAAAAATGGAAAAATTGGGCGACGCCGGCGAGGATTGAATTTTTTTAATTTTGAAATGATTTGAAAAAAAAGATTGACGAAAAATGGGAAAATTCTGTGAAGTCGGCGAGGATTGATTTTTTTTTTTTTTTATTTCGAAATGAGCGATCGCGATCCGAAAACATTTGTAAAGCATTTTTGAACGAGGTCAAAAATAATATTATCGAGCTCTTGTCACGCGTCTCAATGTACATCCCCCCTCCCCTCCCCCTCCCCGAGTCGTAGTCGAGGGTGAAACTGATTTGGAGGTCGATAAAGACACTCTTATGGGTTCGCTCAGGCAAAGACACATGGCGCGGGTCCTGGGAAACGCATAAAGTCGCCGGCAGCGGACAATAATAATGCGGTTACGGTAATAACGACGGGTAAGGATGATGATGTATCGCGAATTCCGAGCAAGATGCCCCGGGAATCCGGGAGACAAGCCGCTACGGCTGCTCGGAAACGTCGAGCGGGCGATTCAATATAAAAGCGATTTGGAGGAAATATCATATTTTACGAACTGCTGGCTGCTGTTGTAGGGGGCGGCGGGAAGCGAGTCGAGGAGGAGGAGAAAGGAGGAGCAGAAGGAAGGGAGGAAACGTTCGTCGTGACCTTGACCCTCGCCACCCTCGAAGACGTATAAGACGCCGATGATCCTGAACACCGCCTCACTCGGCTTTGCAAATTTTCTGCCGGGTGTAACGTTGTGAATTTTTGAAATTTCAAAAATTCACAATTTTTATTTTTTTATTTATTTATTTTTTTTTATTGTGAATTTTCTACTCGGTAGAAAATTCACAATAAAAAAAACATGGCGCTAGTCAGGCCCTGGTCAGGGACGTGTCACCACTGTCCGGGCCTGATCAGTGCCTGGTTTGGGCCGAATGCAATGCTACAAATTTTCGTCTAAGAGCGTTACTCCGAATTGTGGTCGGGGTCTGGTTTTTGCTGTCAATCGTGGGCGGACACCTGAGAACCCAGCGGGGCGAATTAACGGGCAAAGTTTCGCGACCGCGAGGCTCGTCCCCCGGTGCGGGTCCGGCGTTCGCCGCGACGACGCCGCAATTAATAGGGAACCCCGTGGCACACACACACACGTGGCTCGCGAGAGAGAATTAGTCGCCGGGCTACGTTTAATTGAGCGTGCGGCAAATTCGGACGAGTGGGTGTCGAGTGAATGGATCGGATTGGCCGCACTGTGTTGTCCTTCTACCCTGAATTTTCGTTATGCAGATTTTGGAACCGAATAATCGTGACTCAGGCGCTGTAAGACTTGAAACAAAAATGTACTTGAATTTGATAAGTCGATGAAAAAAATGTATTATCGAGGGTCAGTCTGTGAGTATTAATTAATAATTAAAAATTACAAATTAATTATTAATATATTTTTTTCTCTTTATTTTATTTTATCTTCCACATAATGCCTCTTCTATATGTATACCTTTAGGTATGAAACAATTCGTTTAAAAAATTTACTTGAATTTGATAGGTCGATCAAAAAAAAATTATTATCCAGGGTCAGTCTGTGAGTATTAATTAATAATTAAAAATTACAAATTAATTATTAATATATATTTTTTCTCTATGTTTTATTTTATCTTCCATATAATGCCTCATCTATATGTATACCTTTAGGAATGAAACAATTCGTTTATTTAAAAATAATTATTTTATATTCCACTGAGTACGGATCTCTGATTAATCACTGATCAATCACTTGTAAATGGGCTTTGTTACGAAATAAATAAAAATAAAAAAAATAAAGCAAGAGGCACGAGGCAAATGGGTCGAATACGCTGAGACAGAGAGACATGGGTCGAACGACTCGGCGGTATCCTCTCGTAAACCCCATTTGCATGCAAATATTCATCACCGCCAGAGCGACGGGCGACCAAATTGAAAATCCTTGTTGGGACAATGCAGCTTTGCATAAATCTCCCGGATCGCTGAGAATCTAATACTCAGAGGGTCGACTCCCACTTGTTGTATCCGAAATGTGGTCTTTTGATACAGTAGAAATGATTTTTCGATTTCCGAATCGCCGCTGATGCGAAGTCATTTATGGGTGAAGAGCTTTTGGGGGTCACCTGCCGCCGCGCACGTGTTGATTCAATGCTGCTGGGCAACACCGAACCGGCGGCAAGTAGGTTGCCGCCGGAGCAACGCGCAACTTTCCAGCAGCAGCAACGGCAGCAGCGAAAACCCAGTATCCCGATTAAAAAGTTACAATAGCTTTTAGCTCGTGAATTTTTCACGATGTACCCTCCCCCCTCCACCCTCCCTCGTCTCTCGAGCACGCCGCGACCATTACGTCCGGAGATTACGCGGCAGCCCGCAGAGCTTGCACCTGCTACGGTGAATTAAGAGGTAGCAGTGCGGGGAAAAAAGCAGAAGCAGAAGCGGAATAAAAACGACGAAATAAATAAGTCGCGGGGGGGGGGGGGGGAATATAACTGCGACTCGTTTCATCGCTGGTAACTTATTTCGCCGTAAGATTATCGAAAGCTCGTAAAATTTGGGATTGTTATTTTATTTTATTTAGTTTTCATAACCCTTTTATTTTATAGGACGAAAAAAAATTGGGCGGGCGTTTATCAGCGTTTTTGTGATTTTATTTTATTTTATTTATTCAGTTTTCACGGGCATGAAAAAATTTAAGCGGTCGTTTTTAGGTTTTTTTTTGTGATTTTATTTTATTTTATTTATTCAATTTTCACGGGCATAACCCTTTTATTTTACAGGTAGATAAGGCGAATCATCCAAACAGTTGGAGACGTCAAAAATCGCACGTTAAAAATTCACAGAATAAATTCCACAAAATAATGCGTGATAAATAAAAAACTGAGCGTTTATGGACTATTTTTTTTTTTTTTTTTGATAATTACCAGGCGGTAAGCGCGGCCGAAGCCGGGAGGCTGGGAGGCCGAGAGCAGCAGGCCTGCCGGCTGCTGGGTCGTCCCTCCCCCTCCCCCCCCCCGCACCTCTTCCCTAAGGCCTGGGAAATGGGTAACGATTGCCAGCAGACCTGCATGGGGGATTTTAATAAGGGACACCGAGCCGGAGAGTCAAAGAGAGCGCGAGAGAGAGGGGAGGGCGCAGGGGGAGGGAAGAGAGAGAGGAGGGAAAGGGTGAGCGAGAAACCTTATTCGCATCCAGCGGCGCGGCAGGCGGGAAAATGCGCCTGCGCCGGAAAGCCACCTGTAGCCCAGCGCTTCCAATCAATACATCACGGCACATCGTGGCCGTCAGGTAGCAACGGATAAGAACCGACTTTGCGGGCGCGTGCGGAAAATTTAGCCTCGCATTCAGCGCGCAGGAAAATTCGCGAGAGAGAGAGAAGGAGATATATATATATATATATAGACGCGGAGAGAAAAGACGGGAAAATGTCCGGAGAAATTACATCTGCATTCAACCCCCGGCAGAGGATCCAATTATCCCGATTGAGCTTAATGAGTTCGGCAAGTCCTCGGTTCTCGGTTCCTCTCCGCGCTCGAACGATGTGGAGAGTGAGAGAGAAAATGGGAGGAAGAGCGAGAAATAAACAATGAGGGAAACAAAAGCTTTTTTAAATTTTTTATTTGAAAAAAAGTTGCGAATGACCGAAATATTGAAGGATTGAAATAGGGGGATTCGAAATAACGAACGTTTGGATGTAAAGTGGTCATCATTACGGAATTCACTATTTGAAAAAAATATCGATTGACAAAAATAGTGAATGAGTAAAATAGGGAGATTCAAAATAACGAACGTGGGAATGTAAAATGGTCAGCATTACGGAATTCACTATTTGAAAAAAAAAGCGAATGACCGAAATGGGGAATGACTGAATGTAGAATGGTCATCATTACGGAATTCACTATTTGAAAAAAAATAGCGAATAACAAAAATAGTGAATGACAAAAAAGAGCGAAATAAAAAATAACGAACGTCTGAATGTAGAATGGTCATCATTACGGAATTCACTATATTTTATCAAAAAGCCATTCGTTATTTCGATCATTCACTACTTTGACTCCCCATTTTATTAAAATGCAGTTAAAATAGCGAATAGCTAAAATAGCAAATTATTTTAAAATTCGCTATTTTAGAGATTCTCTATTTTGACTCCCACCCTTATTATTTATTTATTTATTTTTCAATGAGTGTTTTTCAATTTTTCAATTATTCCATTCAATTTTTCAATGAACGGTCGAACCGCTCTACAAAAATAATTCAAAAATGGCAAAAAAACAAACCAGCTCCCAAAACCAAAAAAAATAGCAATGAGAAAAATTATTATATATATTGAATATAAATTGGCGAAGAAAAATGTGGATCTGTAACGAGGTTCGATGTTCTTCGGAAGCAACTTTGCGATTTTTTTTTTCGACTGCCAGCAAGCCGGTAGTCGCGTTAGTCGCGTTAGTTGTTGCGACCGGTAGAGAAACCCGCGGGCACCGCGCATATTCAGTGGTAACGGCTGACCCACTCGTCCGTAAACTACTGACCCAGTCTGACCGCAACCGGCCGCATCTCCCGCGTCCCCGATATTGAATCCCGCGCTGCCTGCCGCTGCCGCCCTCGCCGCTCGCCTCTATCTCTCGACGTTGCCGCGCGGCGAGAGTGCCGCGAGTATATTTCCACGGGGGAGCGAAGAAACCGAGCGCTCCGGAAAATAGTGACGGCCGAGCGGCAACGCGCGTCTCTCTCCGGGCTTTTCCCGCAATCTGTGAAATATATTCTCCAATAACGTCGCATTGTGCTCGAACCAGGCGGATCTTTGTACGTAGCGACGCGCTTTTTTTTTTTTGTTTATACATTCTCCGGAAAGCTCGAGGGTACAACCGAGTTGATGCGAAATTTTGTGCACATTTTTTGAGATGTGCTTTTTTGGAAAGTCTTTTTACAATCGAATCAGCGGTTTGTAGTCAGGGTAAAATATTTGGCAAATGGGGCACATTGGAATCGTTTTTCGCATTTTTCTCCTCGAATTTTTTTATTGGCGGAAAAAATCGGTCATATTTGGAATCAGCGGGAAATTTCCTATAGGATAGGGTTTTGAAACTTCGTTAAATCAAAAATTTTTTTTTCGCTCAAAAACGCAATTTTTTTGAAGGGGTACCCCTTCTATAAATTTGCGATTTTTGGGGGTCAACTTTAAAAATCTGCAAAAAATCGAAAAATCGAGATATCGCGTTCCGCTTGGCCGCATTCTCTTCGTTGAAAAGTCTTCTTTCGAATGCAAAAAGAAAATCCGGATTACATTGATCCAAAAAAAAATTACACCGATTTTAGTAAAGTGCCAAAATTGGGAAAAAGTGAAAAATCGTTTTTCGCATTTTTCTCCTCGAATTTTTTATTTTTCGGGCAAAAATCGGTCATATTTGAAACCAGCGGAAAATTTCCCATCGAATAGGGTTTTAAAACTTCGTTAAATCGAAAAAAAATTTTCAACCTAAGCTCGCGTCATTTATAAAATAAATTAAGCTGCTGGAGGCCGAACTTTCGCCGACATTATTTCTCGATAATATAGTAAGAAAAAAAAAAAAAACAACTGCTAATTGCCATAAAACCATTAAATTAGTACTAATTTTTTTGCAAATCCCCTCGTTACGCGTCGACGTGTTTGCATTTCCGCGGGCATCGAGCCGGGGTCCTTCCGCCTCTATAAAACTAATTGCGAGTAATTCGCTTTTAATGGTTTTCCACATGGACGAACAGTGGCGACGCGCACTTCACTCCTCATTATCGCAGATTGCTCGACAAAACGTTGTGAAAACGATCACGCAAACACGTCCAGTGTTTTATGCTTTCTATAAAATTCTTGTTTCTCGCGAATCGAGCGACATTTGGAAATTTAGGGTAGACGTACCGTTTTTGGCCATCTTCGGGCCAATTGTGGCCATCGCATTCAAAGGAATAAATCAAAATATTCAATCGAATAAAAAAAAACGTCGGCTAAATAATTCGGTGAATGGAAATGAATTTGTTAAAAAAATCAATGTAGAATTGTCGGGAAAGAATAATTTGAAGATTAAAATAATAAAAATGGCCACTAATGGTACATCTACCATAATTGCTTTTATCTGTCTGCTTCTTTCGGTATCCAAATTCCAATAATATCAATCCTTTCGATAAAAACCTATGTGCAATATATTTCAATTACTTAAAATCGATGCCCAAATTAATATAGCTCAACAAACATAAGAACCGAGCAGCAGTCTTCTGGTAAATAATTCGCTCGTTGGAAATATATACAACCATTGTGAATTATTTGCCGTGTAAATATTTCGAATACTTCGCACAACGGTATTCGAGCCCTGAAACATTAATTTAAATACTTATTATGCGGAGAGGGAAAATTCTATAGTTCTGGCTTTCCGCCGGAGCGATCATTTCGCGAAAGCTTACGAATGAAAACGCGAGGAGGACGAGCCGTTCGCTTCGTTAATCAAAGCTACCCGTTCTGCACAGTCGCAAAAAGTTAATAATACGTCTCCTCGCCTTATCCCCGTTTCTTCGTCTTCGATGCCTCGAGACACAATAATTTCGTTTTAACCCAGTTGCCGTTCGCGCTTCGCGCTCGAACGGCTCGAGCAGGCTCGGCGAATAAAACTTTTTCATAGCTTCTCTCGCGACGAGCGACGGGAATTTATAATGCCCTCGGCAAAAAGACTATTTTGCATTTTTATTCATTGTGCGAGAGAAAGAGAAAAAAAAAACGAAAAGGCAAAAGATTATATCGAAGGAGGGATGTTATTGAATTCTCGGAACACGTTCGAGACGATGAATGGATGAGACGATTTGTATCCCCGTCGCTTCCTCCCCGAATAAGGGGATGATTTTTTTTTTCGACAATAGCGACGAATTCCTGCGCTGAGAAAATATTTTTTTAACAGCTGACAAGACCCTCTATAATTACCGAAAATTCGAAAATAATTGCGTTACTGTTGAACAAAAATACTTTTCCAGTCCGAGGGAAAGATTTTTTTTTTTCGACAATAGCGACGAATTCCTCTACTGAGAAAATATTTTTTTAACAGCTGACAAGACTCTCTATAATTACCGAAAATTAAAAAATAATTGCGTTAACGTTGAAAAAAAAATACTTTTCCAGCCCGAATAAGGGGAAGATTTTTTTTTTCGACAATAGCGACGAATTCCTCTACTGAGAAAATATTTTTTTAACAGCTGACGATACTCTCTATAATCACCGAAAACTCGAAAATAATTGCGTTAGCGTTGAACAAAAATACAGCAGCATCCGTTTTATCAGAGGGGGGGCGATAATTAAGGACGGAAAGTCGAGTCCCTCTCCCTCAACTATCGCGCCTTCGCGTTATTATGTACAGGGGGTGGATATTATCGTCGTTGCCACGAGCCGGGGGAAACGTCGACGTCGTTGTTGTCTTCTCGGTGAAGCCCGGTGGCGAGCTGAGGGCCCCCATCTAAATATAAACGGCTCCGGCAAGGGCTCGGTGTAACCGAAGCAGTCCTGGCGAATATCGATCCCTCTCCCAACGACGACGACTCCGAATACGGGAGAGCTCTCCGGGCTTTCGGAGGCTGCGCCTTCTCAGTGTTATCTGCGGTGGATATCCGCTCGAAAATTTTCGTCTGGAGTATCGACTGGAGATTCAAATGGAATTTCCCAAAAATCCAGCGACGAACTTTGATCGTCGGTCGGTGATATATATTTTATGACCTGAAAAACGAATTTTTCTATTATTTATCAGAATGGGGGTCAAAATAGTGAATTGCCAAAATTGCGAATGGCTACAATAGCGAATTTAGAAATAATGAACGTCTGAATGACTATTTTGGTCATTCACTATTTTGACCTCCACAGATTTATTACCAATAAGCGTTTTACGGGATTTTCGACGATTGAAATTACGAAAGCTCAAGTCGTAGTAAAAGGTTCAAATAATTTATTATCGATGTTCGTTATTCGATCCTCTGCTCGATTCGCAGCCGACAGTTTTAGCAGAAGATTCCGTACCAGTAGATATAACGTAGGCCATCTATATATATATATAATATATACTTTATTATCTGTAGTATATAGGATTACTCCGTTCCTCGTTTCAGTTTAGCGATCTAAGGTAGTCGTTAAAATAATGCAACAACTATCTATGATATCTCTCGCGGTATTTACATGTTACAAAAACCTCCGTCGACTATATATTTCTTAGCGCGTAATTCGCTGGACGTTTTTTTTTTCGCTTTTATAAAATCTGCAGCCTGTTGTGAATTTTATGAAGGAAATTGATGGAATATGTTGTAAAAATGTTTTTTTTTTATAGGCTTCAGAGTCAGGAATTTTTTAAGTGGCCAGTTTGCCGGACTTGACACTCCAATCGATTTGTCGAATGATTTGTCCGCCACTTCCGACTATTTATCTCCCTTTCACAGTTGAATTATCGGGTGACACGTTTTTTTATTATTTTTTTTGTGTTTGGTTTTCTTTTTTTTTAACGCTTGAGTCACATATTGCGAGTTTATTTCGCTTTAACGGAAGTTCTGGAGCGAAGATTTTTTTTAGTGGCCTGATCGACTTCCGGCAAATCGTCGTCTTCGGATTGAGTTGCCTTCTTTCCGTCCTTCTTCTTCGGTCGCTGCTGCTGCTTCGGCTTTACTTTGGAAATAACGGGCGCGTTGTTTTCGCGCGCGCGTTTTAGCTGACGCTTGACGAAGCCGTAGAGGAGATACGCTTGGTAGGCGACGATCGCGCCGAGCGCGGAGTAACGGACTGCGGGAATGTTGAAGCTGCCGGTGGCGTAGTCGAGGCTCTCTTCGACCTGGCCGAGGCCGTAGACAAATACAAGGCCGGCGATGGCAACGGTAGCGATGCGAGCGATGATGAACGCAGTGTTGGAGACCAGGAAAGCGACTGGAAAATATAAATTCGTATTAACTTTACAAACTTTCGCATTAAACGCATTTTTAAGACGCCAACTCCGCCAATTTCCACAATTTTGATTTGTTGTTTTTGTATAAATTCTTTTGTTTCGTTTATTTTTGTTTGTTTAGTTTTTATGATTTTGTGCTTTCTTTCATTGTGACTTCTCTTTGCCATTTATTTGTTGTTTCAAAAGGCTTGTCCCGTCCATTGTAAAATAAATAAATGAATAAATAAATAAATAAATAAATAAATAAACTCACGTTTCGTCGTTTGTTCCTTCTGGTTTACGAAGTGAACGATACGAGCGCTGTGTTGCAGAGCTTCGCCGATGTAGTGAAGAACGAGGAGAACCAGTCCAACGTGTTGGAAGCTGAAACATTTTTATGTTTATTAGATCGTTGAGGAGGAGAAAAATTTTTTAAGTGCGATCCACAAGATTTTTTTTCGACGTACTTGAGCAGATAAGCAGCAGTGGTGAATAACAGTCCCGTCGTCGCGTGGACGATCCTTCCAGCCATTTCCTCTTTCTTAGCGCGCTGGAAGTACAACTCTGGATAGCAGTGAAGCCAGTAGGCCAATTGTCCGATGAAAAACAATTTCAAGGAGAACGACATTGTTCCCGGATAAGATTCCCACAGGGAAGGAATATTCGTGAAAAGATTGTCCCTCATGATTATGTCGATTCCCCAGATTGCGGAGAGCACGAAGAACGCTATCAGCTGGCTGGATTCGTTGAATTTCGAGAGCTTGATCTTGCTCAGGTGAAGACGTCTCGAAAGTTTCTGCAATAGAGATTTTTGTTACAACAAAAAATAGATTTCTGAAAAAATAGAGTTTCTGCAATACAATATTTTTGTTACAACAAAAAATAGCTTTATGAAATTTAAAAAAAAAACTGTATCTTGGGAAGAACGGGAAAAGTTTTTTTCAAAGTTTGATCTTACGTCCAGAATGTACTCCTGAATGACGGCGTGCATAACGATGGTCAGAAGGAAGTAGAAGAAGACAGCGCAGGCGTCTTTCCATCCAGTGACGTATCTCTGCGGCTGCCAGGGCGCTTCCGGCTCCTGCGTCTCGGAGACGTTGTGGTGCACTGCGATAAAGATGTACGCCCATGGCGATGTGATCTGAAATCAGTACAGGTACCATTATTACTATCGTCACTCCGATTTTTTATTCTTCAACTACAAATTAAATGAACACAATCCAGAAGTTCAATTTTTGCAGTGGGAACATAGAAACGCACTGTAAAAAAAAGTGTACGCCCATGGCGATGTGATCTGAAATCGGTACAAGCACCGTTACTATCGTCACTCCGATTTTTTATCCTTCAACTACAAATTAAATGAACACAATCCGGAAGTTAAATTTTTGCAGTGGAAACATAAAAACGCACTGTAAAAAAAAAGTGCACGCCCATGGCGATGTGATCTGAAATCGGTACAGACACCTTTACTATCGTCACTCCGATTTTTTATCCTTCAACTACAAATTAAATGAGCACAATCCGGAAGTTAAATTTTTGCAGTGGAAACATAAAAACGCATTGTAAAAAAAAAGTGTACACCCATGGCGATGTGATCTGAAATCGGTACAAACACCTTTACTATCGTCACTCCGATTTTCATACTTCAACCACAAATTACATAAACACAATCAGGAAGTTAAATTTTCGCAATGGGAACATAGAAATGCACTGTAAAAAAAAAAGTGAAAGACGTCAGTGAAAGTCACAGGTAACATATGGCTCATCAGAATTTTCCGGACTGTCAATAACTATATCACGTTCGCATTTTTTCCAGCTCAGATTCGGACACAACATCCGCATTGTGAATTAGATTCAGAAAACACGGATCCACAATCGCGAATTTATCGCTGTGTCTGTATTTTTGTTCTCTCTCAACTCACCTGAACCATCAACCCGACGACGAAGACCATAGCCACGCACGAAACGATGTCCGCATGATTCTGAATGACAAATTCATGACTGAGAATCGGCGGATTCTTGTTCGAACTCTTTCGTCCCTTAATCGCGACCATTTTCGGCGTCTTTTGCGAAAAAGTCCGTCGACGATGTGTGTTTTCCTTCGGAGTCTCGAGGCGACCGAGAGCAGCGGCGATCGGCGTTTGATGGCTCAGCGGAGACGCGGCGCACGACGCAGCTGCCACGGGGAACGTGGCGGGGGACTGGCGAGTAAAAACACGCACACCGAGAGACAAACGCCGCTCCGCGCTGGCCAACAGCGACCAATGTGGCGTCGCCTCGGTTGCTCGTTGGCACCACACGATTCAAATCCGCGACTGCTTTAATCTTTTTCCAAACAATATTCGGCTTTGCGAAAGGCGCTCGATCCTTCAGACAATTCGCGGCTTGAATTTTACCGACGGTGGACGTAAATTTCGCTAAGTTTGGATAAAGGAATCGCGGATTTTTTAAGCTTTGTATTGATTAAAAGTGCGCACCGGAAGTCGCAGGTGTGACTAAAACGATTACGACTGCTGGGTTCCGGTTTCCGATTCTACGGCGATAAGATTTATAATCGACCTCAATAATTTCGAACTCATTCGATGATTTTTTATCCAACTTAGCAGTTGTCATATGATTTTTTTTTAAATTGATTATAAGTGCAGTAAATAAATAAAAAGTGACAAGCATTATAGTAATAATGACCGTCGGTGGTCTAATCGACCTCAATCATTTCGAACTCGATCAATCGATCTTGATTTTTTATCCAACAGTGTTCTTAGCACTCGTTTGTGATTTTTTTTTAAATTGATTATAAGTGCAATAAATATAAATAAATGAATAAAAAGTGCCCAGGAATCGACGAGAAAAACCCGACGGGATTCAATGTCAACAGCGACGTCGCTAAATTCATCAAACTTTATATATATACACAGCGAGATCCTCGAAGGATCTTCCAATAAGATAGACAAGCACTATAGTAATAATGACCGTCAGTGGTCTACAAGTCGGAACGAACGCCGACTCCGGGTCCGGGTGGCGGCGAGGTCAACGATGTGAGTTCTCCGGCCGGTTCCGCAGCGAATCTGTCCACGTTCTGCGGCCCTGGAGGCGGCCTTTCGCCCTTCTTCAACTTGTTTATAATATCCTTCGTCGTCTCCGCCGTCAAATCCTCCTAAAATGCAAAAAACAATATAATCTCTGCTGCAAAAAATCCTATCCTAATATTACGACTTTTTACGAAAACGGACAGTACGAATTTACGAAAAAAAAATTTTTAACTTAGATCGTACTGAGATGCAAAAATCAATATAATCTTTGCTGCAAAAAATCCTATCCTAAAATTACGCTTTTTTACAAAAACGTACAGTACGAAACTACGAAAAAACATTATTAAAAAAGGGTCGCATGGACATTTGATAAGTTATCAAATGTCCATAGGCATCTCGAAAATTGTACTGAAAGTATCATGCTCAACAAATCAAATTGTAAAAAAAAATTACAAAAAGACCAACGTACGTAGTAATCGTCGTTGACTTGAATCATCGGAGCGTTGGCGCAAGCGCCGAGGCACTCGACCTCGGAGATGGTGAACATGTTGTCGGAGGAGGTACCGCCGACTTCGGTGTTAGTGGCGTCGCAGACGGCTTTGAGAACTGCGTCGGAGTCGCGCAGCCAGCAGGGAGTGCAAGTGCAGACCTGGACGTGATACTTTCCCATGGGTCGTCGATTGAACATTGTGTAGAAGGTCGCGACCTCGTAGACCCTCATGTTGGGCAGATTGAGGATCTCGGCGACCTTGTGCATAGCGGAGATGGGCAGCCAGCCGTGCTGCCGTTGCGCCAGATCGAGCAGCGGCATCATTGCGCCTCTTTTGTGACCCTCCGGGTAAATCGCCAAGATCGCCTCGATCCTCTTCTTGTTGGCATCGTCAAACTCGAAGGGAATGTTCGGGTTGTCCTCTTTGCTGTCTCGATGCTGTAAATCACAGCGGAAGGCATTTTTTTTTTTTTTTTGTTTCGTAAAGCGGAATCGGAGGGAAAGGAGGGAAACTTACGACGAAGAGATGATCCGATCGCTGGAACGCTGAGGTCTGGACTCCTCGGATGTTTTTTAGAGCCTGTCAAACGAGCAAAACATTGGGGTTATATAAGATTTGAGGTTATGGTATTTCATTCGCGATATTTTTCGTTATATTTGCGCGGAGACGATGGCTTACCGAAAGGCTGCAGGCTTTTCGCAGTGTCGCGAGCATTTTTTTGCGTTATTTCGTGACACCAATAACAACCGATCGCTGTGCTAACCAAATATGTTAGCAATTATAGAGAAAGACGGAGCTGCGTGAAGTGCGACGCAAGACAGAGGGCGTTGCGCAGTATCGATAATCGAGTATCGACTATCGCCTGATGATCTATTATTTGTTGTTTATGAAGCTTCTTCCGATGTTCTGAGTTATTTGTTGATGAGATAAAAATTGAAAACGAAGGATTATCAGCGAATGAACGGACGCTGAAACACATTTTGGAAGATGGAAGACGAGATGAATGTTCTGTTCGTCAGAGGAACGGCCAAAGTACGCAATGTTTATACCGCGAAGAGGTTATGTTTCTTGTTTTTGCTCTAAACGTTGACGAATGCTTCGCAGAACGCGACCTGCACGTCCGCGGACGACGTCTGGGACGATTCCGCGCTGATAAAAGCTTACGACAAAGCTGTGAACTTGGCCAAGGACGAAGTGGCCAGACGCATGGGAATCCAGGTCGAAGGCGCTCGGGAAAGGTCGACGAAAGCGCAGAATCACAAAAAGCAGCAGAGCAAAACGCAGCGGACGAGCAGAGTCAGTACCTACTTTGTGGAAAAAATCCTTGGATCGTTCGGGCATTATTATTAGTAGTAGTAAACGTGATTTATCGACAATACAATTATTATACATATTATAATGATTCACATTTTTTTCTGAACATTATACATTATATACATACATTGCCAATTGGCCATCGACGGAGGTCCTTTAGTCTGAATTTTCAATTTTTATAATTTAGTACATTGTGTCTATCTTATATAAATATGCATTATTATTTATTGTACTTTTCAGAAATGGACGGTGGGTTCACCGTGCCGAGCGATTTATTCCACAGATGGCGAAATCTATGAGGCCATTGTAACCAAAATCTATGAGAACACTGGAAACTGTATCGTTAAGTTCGTAGGTAATAACAGTCGCGAGACGATGCGAGCATTGAATTATTTTTTAATCGTGATCTTTCCGATGCGACTCTCTAACTGAAATTGTGTTCGCTCGCAGGATACGGAAACACAGAGAAAGTGGAGCTATCGAGTCTCCTGGAGTCCGACGGATTGGAGAGTCAAATAGCTCAGCAGAAGACGGCGACGGCTTTCAGCGAGAGTCAAACGAATTCCGAGCCGTCGGAGTCCGAATCGCAGTTCGATGGCGCAAGGGCGAACGGCGCGACAGCCGAGAGGATGGATTACGAGTCGGAGAAGCCGAGACTGCCGAAGAATGTCTACAATCCTGAAATGTCGTTCAACTCGACTTACGGAATAATGCCGCCTGCGCCTCCGATTCCACCTCAGTTGATGGCAAAGTACGTTTTTGAGAGCGAAACAATTTTATTTATTTATTTATTTATTTATTTATTCATTCTCACAATACAAAATATGCAATTAGTATTCATTAACAGAGAGACAATCATCCCGAAGAAATAGTTAGATTTAAACTAGTCATTACGCAGGATTCTCGCATTAAAATAGTGATATATCGCGGTTTTCTCGTTTCATTCGAAGATTGTTTGTGCATACATTTGTCTTTGCTTTTAAGGCTTCCCGACAACGATGCAGACGCATTGTCCAGCATGTTGATGTCTTGGTACATCAGTGGCTTTCACACGGGTTACTATCACGGCATCAAGCAGGCTCGACATTTAGAAGAGAAACGCAAGAAGTGACGATCGACGATATTGATCCATCGAACTGTATGAAAGACGTTCATTCTTACTATTCTTTCATAAATTATAATTTTATTTGTACGAAATATCGCGACTCGATTTATTTCGAACCTCGACGAAGAAGGACCATTTCTCGGATGATCTGGTGAAAAAACTGCATGTTGGACAATTTTTTCCTAGTGGATCCTATTATTACAAAGCGAAGATAGCCATTTTTTGAGTTTATCATTGAAAAACTTTGTGGTAGGCACTATATAAATCGCAGCGTTTTCGAGAAACATGATGCTCTGGATCAAAGCAGGTATCGCAGGTTCGAAGTCTTTCGTTTTGGAATGACCTTCACTTTCGAGCTGTTCCCAAATCCGTCGTATCTGAATCATCCAAGCATCTTTGCACAAACGCTTGATGTCGGCTCCGGAGTATCCTATTGTGGTTTGAATAACGTTGTGCAATTCAGAATGAAGATCTTTTAATGTGCAAGCTTCTAAAATTTTTCGGCGAGTCAAATCGTGCGGCTCCCTGACGTGGACGTGTTTTTCGAGACGTCTGAGCAGCGCCGAATCCAAATTCCTGCGGAATATTTGTCAGGTTAGTCATTTTTTTTTTTTTTCGTAATAAATAAGTAATAAAATGAACTTTGATAAATTTGTAAGTAAATTAGGGTAGATGTACCGTTAGTGGCCACTGCACCATATTGTGGCCATTTTTATGAATGTATTCTTGAAATTATTTTTTCCCGATAAAAACGTGTTGACGTTTCGAACAAATTCATATAAATTCACCGATTGATCTACTCGATGTCGTTTTTTTATGCCATTAAATGTGTTGTTTTATTCCTTTAAATGTGATGGCCACAATCGGCCCTAAAGTAGCAAAAAACGGTACGTCTGCCCTATACCTAAATGTATTCGTGCAATTTTTTCCAGAATAATTACCAAGGAGTGTTCGTCGCTGCGAGTAAAACGACTCTGGACTTATCGTCGGACATGAGACCGTCGAGTCTCGACAGAAGATCGGCTCGGAATCGTCTCGCCGGCTCGGATCTGTCGAACTCGGTGGCACCGTCGCCGGCGGCGATCCAATCGATCTCGTCGATGAAGATTATCGAAGGCGCGTGATGATTCGCCAGTTCGAACAATACGCGAATGTATTTCTCCGAGTCGCCGCGCCACTTGCTCACCAACGAACTCGCGGTGATGTTGAAGAACGTCATGTTGCACTCTGTGGCTACAGCTTTTGCCAGCATTGTCTTACCTAAAAAAAAAAAAAAAAAAAAAAAAAAAAAGATTAGATGTAGGGTAGACGTACCGTTTTTGGCCATCTTAGAGGAATAAAGCAAAAATCAATATTTTTTCAATATTTTTTTTAATTTTTTTTTTTTTAATTAAAAAAAAATTTTTCTCTGCGTTCGCCGGTTTTGCGTTTCCAATTAAACTCCAGTAAACTGAGACAGAGTATATCCGGGATCGCAGGATATCGATTTCCTTGAATTAATCGAGTCGACGCACGTGGAAGAAAAAAAAAAAAAAAAAAAAAAAGATTAGATGCAGGGTAGACGTACCGTTTTTTGCCATCTTAGAGCCAATTATGGCCATCACATTTAAAGGAATAAAGCAAAAAAATTAATCGAATAAAAAATCGTCGGCTAGTTCATTCAGTGAATTGAAATGCATTTGTTAAAAAAAAATCAACGTGCAATTGTGGGGAAAAAAAAATTTACAGAGCAAAATAATAAAAATGGCTACAATAGGTACTGTGGCCACTAACGGTACATTTGCCCTAATGCAGCGACGAATCAGAAATGAAGTAAGAGCCAATACCTGTTCCCGGTGGACCGTAAAGAAGGATTCCATTCCACGGCGTGAATTTTTCGTTGAACAGAAAGGGATACTTCGTCGGTACAATGACCGCTTCTTTCAGTGCTCTTTTAGCCTCCTCCAAACCGTATATGTCCTCCCAATGTACGTTCAAATTCGTCATAACGATTTCCTGATATTTACAAAAAAAAATTGGCTTTACAATATAATCAGTAATTCATTTTTTTTTGTTTTTGAGTGGGGTTCAAAATAGTGAATGACCAAAAAGCGAATGGCCAAAATAACGAATTTAAAAATAATGGACGTCCGAATCTATAATAACCATCATTACGAAATTTGCTATTTTAGTCATTCGCTATCTTGATCATTCGCTATTTTAACTGCATGTTAATAAAATGTGGGGTCAAAATACCGAATGATCAAAATAACGAATGGCTAAATTAGTGAACTCCGCAATGATGATCATTCTAGATTTAGATGTTCGTTAGTTTTAAATTCGCTATTTTAGCCATTCGCTTTTATGATAATTCACTATTTTGACCCCCATCCGCTTTTATCAGCGTCAACGCACTCGTGTGATGGTCTCGGCAATTTCTCGCCACTCCGAACCCGCAGGATAAAGATTCCCGAGGGGTCGAAGCATCTTTTCGCCGACGTTCGCATCGTCCGACTCCGGAACCGTCGAATTTTTCAGCGAAAGCGGAGTGACCATAAAGCCCAGTTCGCTGGAATTCTCATTGCGCTGCTGCTGCTGCTCCACTTGCACAGGTTTCTGCTTCTTCTTGATCGCATTGCTCGACGGTTCGGACTGACTGGCGGCTTGATTCGCCACTCGTCGGCATATTTGCGGCGACTTGTTGAACCTCGCGTGATAATAATCACTGTACTCGTTGAGTATTATCTCCAGATCCACATTGTCGCAAATCTCGTAATTGTTCGTCAGACGAGCTTCCTCAGTGAGAGCGTCGCACGTTTTGAATAATCTGGAAATATTCATTCGTCATCATTTCTTGGGTTGGGATCAAAATCACGAATGACCAAAGAGCGAATGGCCAAAATATCGAATTTAAAACTAACGATCGTCCAAATCTAGAATAATCATCATTACGGAATTCGTTATTTTAGCCATTCGTTATTTGAAGATTCGGTATTTTGACCCCACATTTTATTAAAATGCGCTTAAAATAGTGAATGATGAAGATAGCGAATGACTAAAATAGCACATTTTGTAATGATGGTTATTCTAGATTCAGATGTCCATCATTTTCAATTCGTTTTTTTGGCCATTCGTTTTTTGGTCATTCGTGCTTTTGATCACCGACCCATTTCTTTTGATATTTATGCTCTTTTTTTTGTTTCGTTAAAAATTTATCTACTCACCCCTGCTGACGTAAATATTCAGCTACCAGGTACATCAAATTTCTGCGTTGCTCCTGAGCGCGTTTTTCGACCTTTTCAAAAATTTATAAATTCATCGCTAGGATTTTTTTTTTTTTTTTTTTTTTTTTTTTTTTTTTCATGTCTTATATTACCTTCTCGCGTATCGCGTGACTCGTCCGACTGGTCGCCGCGTGAAGCGACAGTCCATCCGTCATCCCTTCCGAGATTCGTAGCAAACAGAGAGAATTCTCGATCAATTTCAACGGAGCTTTCGCGTTTTTCTTTTCACGACGTGTCGACGCTCAATCTGAGTTCTGAGTTTCGACGAAATGCACATGTTTAGTTGGTTGCTACGTCGTTGCTATCAACAGAACGAGGAGCCGAGGTGCGAGTCCAGTAGTCGTTCAGATGGCGAGGAGAGGGGGAAGCTCCCTCCGTTTTTCCGTCTAAGACAACGACGCGCGAAACCAAAATGGCGACGGACGAATCCGAAAACGAGCAGAGCGGTGAGTGCGATAATCAACAAATTCAAAACTTTGCGCGAAAATTGCGACGCATTTTTGTCATCTGGCGACTCGCGAGAGTCTCGTCAATGCGGCGGTGTAATTTTTTGCTCGAAATTCGCGAAAAGGGAGACGCCGACGGCGAAAATCGCGATTTCTAGGTTATGTCCGTTTGTGTACATCGAGGAATTTGCTTTGTTTGCAGATCTGACGTGCGTCGAGGAAAGCTTGATGAGCCTGGAAAAGCTGGACCGCGCGTCGCCCGATTTATGGCCCGAACAAAGTAAGTCAGCGGCGTTTCGACGACGCGTCGAGCTAAAATGTTATTTCATATCAGCGAATGATGAAGTTCCAGGTGTGAACGAGTTCGTAGCCCAGAATTCGCCACAGACTGAGCCTGCTTCGTGGGCCTCTGGACTCACCGCCGATGACATCACCCAATTGCATCGTAAGTAATTATTTTCAAAGTAACGGAAACTATTCGGAGTTGCAAATAAAAGTAGCGGCAGCGCCTCGTCTCACGTGGCATATATTTCCTTCCTATACTTGGTGTCAAGATGCTACCGCAACTCTTGATCCAACTGTACCAACCAGTGGAAAAATAAAAAAAATTGCAAAAAAAGATGAAACGGCTGCAAAAAATTGTATTTCGTAATCCATTGTTTCTTCTTTCCGCAGAACTGGGCAACCTGACGATGACCGGACTGATAGCGGAAGTGAAGAAGCTCCACGACGTAGCCTATCAACTCGGCTTGGAGGAGGCGAAGGAGATGACTCGTGGAAAATACTTAAATATATTCAAGCACAAGTAAAATTTA
Source organism: Itoplectis maculator (assembly GCA_964034905.1). Lineage (NCBI taxonomy): Eukaryota > Metazoa > Arthropoda > Insecta > Hymenoptera > Ichneumonidae > Itoplectis > Itoplectis maculator. The sequence goes on from OZ035865.1 coordinate 5,171,377, forward strand.
CGCTACAGCGAACGTTACTATTTACGTATCTTGTAAGGACGGAGTGAATACATATTTTTGTTACTAAAAAGAACACAAGCATCCTTTTCTAATGACACTAGCGCTGATTAATTCTGCGCGATCCAATCGGCGTGTCGTTGAAGATCCACGAACGCTACTGGATTATTTCGACCAGCTTCGCATTTGGAACCGTACGACAACATCCCAATCTGCAAGAATCGTAGAAACAGTCGCGTTAATTACGTCGGACATGAAATTTAGCTTTCGTCCTTATTGACTCACCACTGTGTATTTATTTCTATTCATTCTTATCAACGGACTTCCGCTGAAACCGGAACACGGCTCTTGTTCCCCAATTGCGCACAATTCTACGCACAATCCGCGATCAGCGAAATCTGCGCATTCCTGTCTCGCAACAAGTCTCATATATAAGGCTCGTAGCTCCGTCGACGAACCTGAAGAAAATTGCGGTGCTCGTAAAGCCTTTTAAAATTCTAAACTTAATTATAAAAAATAAATAAAATACGTACTGGTTTCGCTGGCCAATTTGCCCCATCCGAATAGTCGCGCCTCGTCCATCGCCAGCAGATTAAAATCCCGGCCGGTATTTACGCACGCTGGCTGCACAGTCACTGCGCGACGAAAAAGAAGAAAAGAAATCAATTATATTTTTATTTAAGGATTATATTTTTATTTTAGGATTTTATTTAAGGATTTTTATTTTTTTCCTTTTTTTTTTTTTAAGGATTAAAGGGTAATAATTTTACCTGTGAAATTCATCGGTTCTTGAAGACGAATTAGAGCGATATTGTTGGCGAAGGTGTCGGGATTGAAGCCCGGATGCTTCACAATGTAGGAAACTTTGTGGCACGGCGGTCGGTGACCACAAAACATGTAATTACAGTCAGGATCCGTGGAAGTATCGTACTCGCCCAGAAGCACCGATTGCCTGAGACATTTTTGCCATTTAAAAAATCTTTCCCTCCTTAATTTGCATAATTATGCGTGGCGAACATAATTGCAAAACTCACAACTTATAATCGCTGGATTGAGCCAAGGCGCAAGTCGCCGTAGTAAGAACGGTTCTCGCGTTGATGATGGTCCCAGTGCAAGGATACTTCGTCTCTCCGCTGTTCACATCTACAATCAAAACACAGGTAGCTTCCTCAGTCCTCACGTTTTTATTTTTTTAATCATTAATCCCAGCCTCACAATTATTTTTTTATTCTCAGGAAAAATAATGCACCGACTCACTGACGAATCCGATCCGCGCGAGGAAGGGAAACGACCCAAGAGTCACCGAAGGAGCGACGTTGAAAGGCACAAAGGAGCTTCCACATTCAGATCGCAGTCCAGGTCGACCATAGGAACCGCGCATTGCGGTTCGCGACGATGAGTACATATTTGTTGAGGGACTGCAGCAGACTTTGACGGCGGTTCCTTCGTATCCACAGACAGCTAAACGAAATCTGGACGAACGAGGAGGTTGATTTTTTTATTTAATGTTTCACTGATGGACGAAGCGATTGATTTTCGATTTAATGTTTCACCGACGGACGAGGCGATTGATTTTTGATTTGATATTTCACCGACGGACGAGGCGATTGATTTTCGATTTCATGTTTCACCGACAGACGAGGCGAATGATTTTCGATTTAATATTTCACCTTCGAAGTGAAGGATCGATCGTTACCTGTGAACCGGAAGCGCTCTCTGCATCATCAGCGCCTCAACACCTGGACAATAATCCACAGTGACGCAGATCCTATCGTACGGACAGGACAATTCGTTGTCCGACGAATTGTCGTCGTAACGGTCGATCGGATCCGAGCGAACGAATTCGACGAAGCAGAGGAGAATCGAACACGCGAGACGCTTCATAATTTCGCGACGCAGAAGCTTCGACGTCGACGAGTCGCAGCGGCAAACTGGACGTACAATAATGTACATAGATCACAAATGTACATAGATATTTAGATCGTCGTGACGCGAACCGCGCGTTCGTCATCCGAATTCGTGCGCGAAATGAATACGATAGTTATCCGGCTATGATCGTGTTTACCTTGAGGACACCGGCGTTATGTGCACTTCCGCCGGAAGACGAGGCCGCGTTATTGGTCGCGCTGAACGCGTTATCAATCTGCAATTTTGTCGGTGAACGGGGGATTTAGTGAAAATTACACTTGTGCATTAAGTACCGAGCAGGTCTTTTAATTATGAGGAAAAAAAATTACTAATCGATCTATGTACAAGCGCAGCGCAGTTCGATCGGCTCGAAGGGCTTAACAGACCAAAGGTCTTCGGTCGTTCCATTCCAAGGCCGCCTCGATTATCAATCCGTTGTCAATCTGCAATTTTTTCGGTGAACGGGGGATTTAGTGAAAATTACACTTGTGCATTAAGTACCGAGCAGGTCTTTTAATTATGAGGGAAAAAAATTACAAATCGATCTATGTACAAGCGCAGTGCAGTTCGATCGGCTCGAAGGGCTCAGCAGACCAGTGGTCTTCGGTCGTTCCATTCCAAGGCAGCCTCGATTATTCCCGAGCCTTTTATGTAGTCCATCGACACAATGTTTGCGGAGCATCGCCATCGAGAATTGTACGACGCGGTTATGTTCATGTTCACTTGTTCGGACATCTCGCGAATTCCTCCGAGGAGATCGAGAATCACGTCCACCGCTTCTGGAGTGTATTGAGCCATCACCGACGATGGTGGTCGATCTGTCGCCCTGCGGATTTCATTTAGTTTTTAAATTTAATTAGTGGTAATATTTCTATATTTTTTAAATTTAATTGGTAGAATTTCTATATTTTTTAAAATTTAATTGGTAGTATTTCTATATTTTTTAAATTTAATTGGTAGAATTTCTATTTTTTTTAAATTTGGTTATTAATTGTTAATTTTGGGAAGCTGAATTTTTCATCGTACAAATGATTGTCGACCGGATCAGCGCCGCTCTCATAAGCCTCAATCTTCGCATACAGCTCTCCCAGCGTTTTAACGTTGGGCCATCGATGAGTAACCGGTTGCCAAGTGCTCTCGCTTTTGGGATAAACGTCCTTTTTATTATAACCGATTATCAATCTCTTCCCCGTCGCCCATATCTCATTCAAGGTCATCGCCCAACCCTTTGTGGTTTTAGGGAGGTAATAGCCGGCGAATTGTTCCTCGAGATAGGAGACGAATTGACGATGCGTTGCGTCGGGACGTACACTGAATCCTAAGAACAAATAAATAAAAAATAAAGTCAGGTCCGATTGAAAAATGATATTTTAATGAATTTTCACTGACCGACGGGAAATTCATGAACGTCGAAAATAACGATTTCCTGAGTGTTTCTGAGGAAGGTTTTTACGTCGTTGATTATACTTTGGAGCGGATGAACGCTGAATATGCCGTGATTGACCCACCAGACGGTGTCGGGCGCAGGGTGATGACCGACCCTGATGTCCAGGTATCTCACGCCGTATATCAGTTGACTCAGGACGTCCTCGTCCTGCGGATCAATTTGCTGTGGTAACTGATAAACCGCCTCGGGACTTTTATCTCGATACCAGGTCGGTGTAATTCTACTCTCGGTGTTGACGCGGTTTTACAGTGATTGTGTCGTGTCAAACAAGTTCCGACGTTTGCAGTCATGAAAAAGGGTTCATCGAACCACTTTTTTAATTATGAATTTTTTTTAATTATGAATTTAATTTAGTTATTAATTTTTTTAATTATAAATTTAATGTAGTTATTCATTTTTTTTTATTATTAATTTATGATGAAGCCTAAAATAGGGATTAAAAAATCTCCCAACCCAAAATCCAAACCTGCGTGATGAGATACTTGTTGACAACGGATTCGAACGTCGAATTCTCGGTTTTGGTATACGCGCCGGAGTCGTGAGTGCCAGGAATGAAAATTTCGTTGAGTCTTTTCGCGCCAAGAGTCGCTCGTCTCTCGTTCATCCAATTGGGATGCGTCGCCAGGCACTTTACCTTTTTCAACGCGTCATTCCGATGCCAGGCGACGTAATAATCTGGGCGAAAATCGTCATTGTAATAAAAACAATATTTAAAAAATAAAAATAAAATTATTTGAAAAAAAAAATGTGTATTCAAAGATATTTTTTTGTCATCTTCACTTCTTTCCGATGTTCGCAAATCGTCGTAATAAAAACATTTTTTTAAATAAAAGAAAATTTAATAAAAAAATGTGTGTATTAGAAAAAAAAATTGTAATTTTTCTGGATTTGAACTAACTTAAGCATCGTTCCTGATAAGTAAGATTCGCAGTCGCCACGAATTGTCCCCGAACCCGAGTCTTCCTCACGCCGCTCGGCGTCCGCGGCTCGAACTGATAAAGCGCGCGGCTTCCACTGACTTCCGGTCGGCCAATATACAAGCTCAGGGAATCCTCGCCGCGCTTTAGGTCCTCGAATTGCCAGTAAATCGTGATTTCCCTGATCATCTTGCTGCTCATCAGCGGCGACACTATGATGCCGATCCTCGCGTCTGCAACGTCGCCTACAAAACTTTCGCACTTTCACACTCTGGAAAATCTTAGGAAAATCTCCAGCGACCATTTTTATTACCATCCACTCGGCTGGTCTCGACTTCCGGTAGCGGCGACGTCCGAACCACCACAAACAGTGCAGCACAGACCACAATTCCAAATTCTATATTCTCGCCGATCATCTTCGACTGACCCCCGCAATAATAATTTTCAAAAAACTGGCCACTGCAATAATAAATCCTACAAAACAGACCACCGCAATGATAATTTCCAAAAAACTGACCACCGCAATATTAATTTCCAAAAACTGACCACTGCAATAATAATTTCCAAAAACTGACCACTGCAATAATAATTTTCAAAAAACTGACCACAGGAATAATAATTTCCAAAATACTGACCACCGCAATAATAATTTCCAATAAACTGACCACCGCAATAATAATTTCCAAAAAACTGACCACCGCAATAATAATTTCCCGAAAAATTGATCTACGCAATCTTAAACTATGGAACGAAAAAAAACAGCAGCGACGACGACGACAAAGAAAAAACGCGCACACCGGATGTGAGACGCGAGGACTGCGATCGACGAGGACTAAAACACTCACACTCGCGGGTCACGCCAAGCGCTGTTAATTACTCCCCATGACGCGAAAATTTAAGTACACTCTCGGCGCTCGCGCGTCGCTTCTCTCTCCCTCTCCGCGGCAGAAAGAAAGAGAGAGAGAGAGAAAACGATATGGACTCTGATTGACTCTATGCACTTGCGTAACTGCGGGGATCGAGCAGCGTTTAGCAGCAGCAGCAGCAGCAGCAGCAGCAGCAGCAGCAGCCGCCGAGGCAGAGACCAGAACGTGTCGGCTTCTCCGGGTTCCCGCGCAATTTCCATCCGGGCGCCCGCAGCGTCTGCGCTTTTTCGCTAAAATAAAGAATAACCCTGACTCGGGGGAGGGGGTGGGAGAAGGAAGTGGGTTCACGGAAAAGTTTTTTGAGGCTTTGGATATAAACAGAGGAAAAAAATGTGAGCGATAACCTTGACGCGAAAGAAACAAGGTTTTTCCGTTTTTCGTTATCGTCGTCGTTTTTTATACGCATAGAAAATTTTTTAATACGTATTGTAATCGTTACCATACAGTTCTTTGGAAGAAATACGGCGTTACAGGCGCTAGGCGGGCCCTGGTCAGGGCCGTGTCTTCCCGGTCCGGGCCTGACCAGTGCCTGGCTTGGGCTGAATGTAACGCCACAGATTTTTTTACAAATAAAAAAAAGGTTGGTAAAAAAGTTTTATTTTTTGGTTTGAAGGGTCTGCTGGTCGCAGCTGCAGTAAAATTTCGGAATCCTCGATGGTTGCGACGACTCAGAGAGTCGCAGAGTCAGATTGAACGCCGGGCATTGGACATTTTTCTCTTATCACCGCGCGACGCAGAACGCGCTATCGATCGGCGCCGTAAATCGCTGCGATTTCGCGTTTCAAGCTCCCGGCGTTCGTGCTCAATCAGCTTTTTTTTTTATTAATCTTCGTTTGTCGATCAAAGTCATTGCCAATCGCCTTAGGAATTTTTGAAAAATATTTGTGCAGATAATTTTATTTATCTTCTTATCACTCGATGCAATTGGTCGATTATTTTATGTGGTTTCGCAGAGGATGAGACGAGAGCGATTTTTCAACAACGCTATTCACGGTCAAATTTATCGCTCGGTGAATTCGATGGAAATCCGAGCGCGTTGAGCTGTCCTTGAAAGATGACCTAACGCGATTGGTGACGTCGATAATAGTTCAATTCTGTATAAAGAACTTCCGTCGCGCACGCGCTTCGGTTTTCGACGAGATGAGATCTCCACGAGGCTGACCCTGCGCTCGGCCTCGTTTTATCGCGCCGCAGTTTTGTCCTCGATTCAGTAAAAAAAAAAAAAAAAAAAAAAAAAAAAAAAAAAAAAAAAAATTGCAGATCTTCGCTTGCTGAAAAAAAAAAATAGGTAGACTAAATAATTGGGACATGATTTGGGGCTTTAATATCTTTATTACAAAACTGAAAAAAAAAGAAAAAAAAAAACGAAAAAAACTTCTGTGAGAGTAACAAACTTTTGGCTTATGTGACTAGTTGTAATACTCAGCGGCAATACTAAATTAGTGTAATGTATACGTTGTGTGTAGACGCGAAGGAGATTAAAAAGAGATTGAGGAGAATTTTTTTTGCTTCTTGCTTTTTTGCTGCTGTCGAGGACGAAATTAATACGCGTTTTATATATATATATAAAATAATATAAACGACTTCGAGCGGCGAATTAAAATCAGAGAGAGAGATGAATTATTATGATGAAGTTTGCATCGTCGAAATGCAACGAAAATAAATAGCAATAAAGAATTATTGTTATTATAACGATTAATCGTCATAATGATTTCTCAGAATCGGTAGAATAATTTTTTTTTTAATTTTCGTTGCATTTAAATGATGCAAATTTTATAATAAATTATTGTAGAAATAGTTTATAGAGCGAGAGAGATAAGGAGAGAGACAGAGACAAATAGATTAGAGAGTCGACAGTCAGAGCTTAAGGTACAATTTGCTGCGAGGATGAGGCGGGTAACTCTTAATTTTTTTTTTTTTTTTCAAATTTCTTCCCAGCGAGATTAAATAGCGCGTGACTTAAAAATGGATCCGTTGTGGTTGTTATTTTTTTCTCTCTGTCTCTTCCCATTTGCATTGTTGTTTTTCTGTTCCTCCACACACAGGTATCGCAATAATTTAACTTACGGGTTAAAGGTACATAAATATTACGCTAGTTTTACAATTAATCTTTCATAGTCTCTGTCTTGGAAGACACGTGGTATGGCAGGATTTTTGATTAGGAATATAACGTTTGTTTTTTTTTATCTTCTTGCTCTCGCGCAGGTCTCAAACGTAAATCTCGGAAAAAAGAAAAAAAATTGTCAGTGTTTTTTGGAGCGCGATTTGGCGCTTCGGCGATTTTTGAAAAAATGTAATAAAAAAAATATGTATTGCTGCCGAGAAAAGTCGAAATTAATTATTAAATTTAAGGTGCGAAATTACGATAAAATCTGAGATAATAATCAGCTGGGTTTTTTTTCTTTCGTTCGAACCGATTTTTTGCACGATGAGAGAGCCACGAGATGGACCTGTCGCTCGGTCGCGAATCGCGAGACTGAAAAACCACGGTGGGTCAGTTGTCGTCGGTCGACGCGGCGAGCAATCCTTTTTATTTTATCTTCTTCTTCGTTTCGCGGTGTTAATTTGTGTCGGCGTAACTTACGGCTTAACGATCTATTTGTTCGAGAGAGTAGGAGAAGTCTGTATAGTATTTACACGAGGGAACTCGGGAGTCTTAAGTGTCTCGATGCGAGATGCAATTATAACGACGTTTGTGCTGTGTGTCTATCCTGACGATCGAAACTGCTAAAAAAAAATAACTCTGCAATTTTATGTAAAAAAAAGGAATTTTTTTACAATTTTTTCTAGCAGCGTTATTTAAAAAAAATAACTCTGCGATTTTTTGTAAAAAAAGGGAATTTTTTTACAATTTTTTCTAGCAGCGTTATTTAGAAAAATAACTCTGCGATTTTTTGTAAAAAAAATCAGGGAATTTTTTCACAAATTCAAATCAGCGTTATTTTTTTTTTTTATAAAAATTATAGCAGTCGTCAGGACAATTTGTTTGTGTGTGAAAAATGTGTATTAAGTGTGAATGTGTATCTGTGTTTGTGATAGTGTGAATCCTGTGTACGCGAAATTAAATGAGAACCGATTTCCAAACCGATCGCGTCCAGCGAGTTAATCAATTAATTATTACTATTCAGTATATATCGACTAACAAGAAATTTCTACAACGTGTTTTTCTTTTTTCTTGCCCGAGTGGCATATCCGCGCAAGTGGTCAGTCGGTGATATGTTATGGCAGGTCGTCGAGTTGACCCGGAGAAAAAAAATTGTAACGACAAAAAAAAAATTATAAAAAATTCCACTACTCGGACGATTCGCTCCGAGGACTTCATCGGATCCTCCAGAATCGCCGATCAATTTTTTCTCTAACTATTGCCCTGCCTGGGATTCGGTTATTAAAATTTAACGCTCGGCGCTGTTAAAGCTAAGCACACTTTTTAGTTTTTTTTTCTTAATCATTCCCTCGAGCTTCCGTATTAATTAATCCGTTTTAATTACGTATTTTTTTCCGCGATTGCCCGAATTGTCTTTCTCGCGTCGCGGGGAAATATTGGAACACGAACGAATAATACAAACGAATACGCGCGTCGTCGTCTGCCATGGAAAGCCGGTTCCAACGAAAAAGCGCGACATTTTTTTACGACATTAACGACCCTCCTTTCGACGTTTAACAAATAATTTAACTATGAGCTTTACGAGATAATTACACCTTTCGAATAATAAAAATAATAATAGTAATAGCGATAATAATATTAATAATAGTAGCGATAATAATAATCGCGTCTGTACGACTTCGGTCTGTGAACAAATATTAAATTACAACCTCGAGACGCTGTCGAACGATAATTTAGCTCTGCAATTGCAAAATACAATTACAATAAAAAAAAAGAATAGACAATAAAAGTAGCTCGACTTCCTGCCTTAAGGCACTAAGCGGCCGCGATTTTTTAAATTATACGAACGTACGATTTTAGTTTTCTTATCATGTCTACCGTTACGATGTACATATATATTATATAGTATCATTAAACTACCTAGCGTTAATATATATACTATGCGTACATGTACATATATATAATATAATATAGATTTGCTTTTATATTTTACATTTGGAGCTCGCGACGCGTTTTTCAGTCGACTCTAATTTTTTTTTTCCGGCGGTTGGAACCGTCGCCTCGCTTCGCACGAGTCGCGCGTTCGATTCCACCGTTCACGCTCGTCATTCGATGGCAAATGACTAGACGCGCGCTGAACGTGACGCGTCGTGAGAAAAAAAAAAAAGAACACGCGAGTGACGCGGAGCGTTTGCACGTGGCTCGTTCTCCCCGTTTTGACTTATCGTTACTAATTATCGTCTATACACTGTAAAGCGAACACGGAGCGGTAAAATATATAGAACGCAGCGCGTAGGACGAGCGAGTTTCATCTTCTTCGTCTTTCCTTCTATTCCTTCTCTCTTTTATATCTGTACAGCGTCGTCACTCGACTAGAAAAAAAAAAGAAAAAAAAAAAAAAAAAAAAAATGCTCAAAACGACTGACAGCGTTTTCCGCATTTTTTAATTTTTTAATTTTTTTATAGTCTTGTCGAGTTTCTCGCATCTTTTTCGTCTTTCCTTCTCTTTCTTCTCTCTTTTATCTCTGTACATCGTCGACATTCGACGAGACTAAAAAAAAAAAAAGAAAAAAAAATGCTGAAAATCACTGACAGCGTTTTCCGCATTATTATTATTTTTATTTTCATAGTCTAGTCGTGTTTCACTCATCTTCTTCGTCTCTCCTTCTCTTCCTTCTCTCTTTTATTTCTGTACATCATCGACACTCAAAGGCTATGAAAAAATAAATAAATAAAAAAATGCTCAGAACGGTTGACAGCGTTTTCCGCATTTTTTAATTTTTTATTTTCATAGTCTCGTCGAGTTTCACGCATCTTCTTCGTCTCTCCTTCTCTTCCTTCTCTCTTTTATCTCTGTACAGCGTCGACACTCAGACTATGAAAAAAATAAAAATAAAAAAATGCTCCAAACGGCTGACAGCGTTTTTCGCATTTTTTATTTATTTTCTTCTTCTCCTCTTTACACGCGGAAACGCGACACCGTTCGCCGGGACAGCAGAAAATCCCGGTAACACGAGAATGTCGGTCCCGGAGAGAGACTTCCTCGGCGAGTGACGCGCGTCTCTTCCCTGGAATATTTTTTTATTCGCCGGAATATGACTCGAGATTCCGGCTAAGCGGAGTCGACGTCAGGTCGGCGGCGCATTATTCACGATGGAATTCCACGACGCATTTTTTTTTTTTTTTTTCCCCTCGAGTTTGCGAATTTCGCTCACGCTCCTTGGAATTTCGCGACTCGTTTTTCCGCGACGTAAACACGAGATTTCGCTGCCGCGACACGCGCGACGGATTTTTGCAGGAAAAAAAAGAAATATAACATTTGACCTACGTAAAGTGCGAGTGACTATTAAACCTACGTATTGCATTGTCGAGTCTCTACATTCAGCCGGTTCGCCGGTTCGTACGGTTTGCGCTTCACTAATCCTACGAAGGTTTGTGGCCTTTTATTATTTTTTTTTTACGAATATTCGTAAGAGAAGGAACTTTGGTGCAAAAGAGAAAAAAAAAAATCCTACGCGATGGAAAACGCTGAGACGCTGTTTCCCTCCCCCCTCCCTCCCCCCTGACGTTGTACCTTAGCGAGGCAAATATATTTTTGCCGTTTGTAAAACGAGGAAAAAAAACCCTGGGCAGTAGGACGACGAACGACGATGGCCAAAAAATTGGCCCTTTCGCGGGAATGAAAAGTTCGATGAACTGTGTGTAAATTGTGTTGTTGTGTATGTGTGTTTTTTTTTACGTAAGGATTCTCATTCGGCCGTGCTTCCTACTCGTGGGAATTATAATTAACGCGAGAACCGATTTAGTCCCTGGAAAAAAAAAAACGACTGCAAAACGATCTCAGAATTACCACCGCAGTCGTTTTTTTTTCAATCGCAACGAAAAAACGGAAACGACTGTAAAAAGCGACAGTTCAGACAAGCGTCAGTCGTCCGTCCATCATTCGATTAAAAAAAAAACGACTGCGTTTACAAAATTATCCAATCGACACAGTCGTCGCCTTTGCCAGCGAATTTTACTCGTGAATTTTATCAATAAAAAAAAATAAAAAAAAAAATCCAAACGAAAAGAAAATAATAATAATCCGTACGTTTAAACGACCTACTTAAGAACCTAGACGATCGATGGTTCGGCTTTCCTATAATCAAGACCCGCGTTTTTTATACAGTATAATAGCGCATGAAAAACACTGTACAACGGTGATTGTAGTAAAAAATATTAAAATATCCGCATTGCGCGTCGCTCGGAGTCGCATCGGCGGTGAGATTTTTCGTTATTGGAACGAGTTTTAACATTTTTAATCGACGACGAGAAACGTGAAGTCTTTTTCTCCGATTTCTCTCGTCTGTTTTTTTTCGTCGGTTAATTATTATAATATAATTATGTAGCGTTCCTCGCACTACGTACTTTCAAGAGGTTTATCACTCTCGGTCATCTACGTTGCCCTGAGAACTATTTGTACACGTTTGCAGGATCATCTCCGGGGCGTGCGAACTCCTGGGTCGCTTCCTTGACGAAAGAACTGATCCTCCTCAGTCGCCTCTTCGACGAAAGAACTGATTCTCCTCAGTCGCCTCTTCGACGAAAGAACGGATTCTCCTCAGTCGCCTCTTCGCCGAAAGCACTGATTCTCCTCAGTCGCCTCTTCGACGAAAGAACTGATCTTCCTCAGTTGCCTCTTCGACGAAAGAACTGATTCTCCTCAGTCGCCTCTTCGACGAAAGCATTGATTCTCCTCAGTCGCCTCTTCGACGAAAGAACGGATTCTCCTCAGTCGCCTCTTCGACGAAAGAACTGATTCTCCTCATTCGCCTCTTCGACGAAAGAACTGATCCTCCTCAGTCGCCTCTTCGACGAAAGAACTGATTCTCCTCAGTCACCTCTTCGACGAAAGAACTGATTCTCCTCAGTCGCCTCTTCGTCGAAAAAACTGATCCTCTTCGTCGTCGTCGTCTTCCTGGCTTCGTCGTCGTCGTCGTCCTCACAGCGTGTTCGTCTTTCCGCGCTGCGGCTTCGACAATTTCGTCCTCGCCGAAGGCGACGACGTCTGCCATCCTCATCGATCCAGCGGCACATCCTCCATCGTCGTTGTATGATTCCCAAAATGCTGAAACCCATTCCTAAAGATCCTTCCTCGACTCGTCCCCGCCTTCGTCTGGTCCAGGAGCGTCACATTGTCCTCGAATTCTCGAACCCACCTCGCCGTCTCCGTTCCCCAATGAAATCGTATCGGCGCCGCGTGATGATAAACCTTCTTCAACCCCAAATTCCTTATCTCCACTCCCTCATCCGAATGATAAAACGATTTCTCGCAGAAATCCTGACTGATAAACGGCTCAAGCTCCGCCACAAGTTCCATAAAAGTCGGCCGATCGCTCGGTCGCCATTTGAAACACTTGTCCATTATTTTCGCCAACATTTCCGGACAATTTCTCGGCACTCCAACAGTTCCCCGACGCAAAACGTAATTCAGCACCTCTTCATTCGAAAATCCCTGATAAGGAATCTCCGCCAAGGTCAGAATTTCATAAAGAACGACACCATAAGACCAAACATCCGAATCCGAAGTGAAAACGCCGTCAGAAAGATTTTCCGGAGCCATCCAACGAATCGGCAGAAGTCCCTTTTTCCCAATCTTATAATAATCCGTCTCATAAATGTCTCTCGCCATTCCAAAGTCACCGATTTTGCAGACAAGGTCACGTGAAACCATACAATTCCTGGCAGCCAAATCCCGGTGAACGAATTTTTTGGATTCGAGATAAGCCATTCCATCAGCAATTTCTCCAGCCATTCGGATGATCCTGGCGACGTCCGGAGCCCTGGAACTGTCTCGAGTCCCCCTTAAATACGTCTTAAGGTCTCCGTTCTCCATCAGTTCCATAATAACGTAAGGCGGAGCTCCTTCGCTGACAACTCCCAACAATCTGATAATATGATACGTCGAAAAATTTTTCATCACCGAAGCCTCGTTCAAAAATTCGTTTTTCTCCCTTTCGCCAGCCGTTGCGGAGATCGTCTTCACCGCAACTTGCTTCGTGCCTTCCAGGACTCCTCTGTAAACCATTCCGAAGTTTCCTAGTCCAAGTTCCTCCAGGAGTTCGACGTTTTCCCGAGGAACTTCCCATCCGTCGCGGACGTAACGCGTTTCGATGTAGTCAGGATTGACGCTGGCGATGAGTCGTTCCTGCTGACGTTTTCGTCTTCTCGATCGAACGACGAGGCAACCGGCGACCAGGGCGACCAAAAGGGCAGCGACTGTTAATAGAGCAGCCAAAGCAGCTGTATTATCGTCTTCAAGACCGATGCTGAAGGTCACAGCTGCGGAATAAGCGCCATCGCCGGCGAGTGACGTCGATCGGACTCGAACACTATAACGACCTGGACTGAGGTTCCTGATGTGGTGAACTGCTCGACGACGACGATTTGCAGTTGGGCGGACGCATTCGGTCGTCGCCTTTGCGTCCTTCACTAATAAATTCGCATATTCGATGGTATAAGCGACTGTTAAGCCATTTGGATCGCGAGGAGCGTCCCAAGCCACATTTACAATCGTATTATTCGTCACTCGGACGTCGACTCCGCGGATATCATCGGCGCCAGGACGTTTTCGTGTCCTGGTGTTTGTGTATTCGATGGATGAGCACATTGGTCTTCCGTTGCGGAGATTTTCGCCGCAGGCGGAGACGGAAATTGTGTAGAGGGAGAAATGGCGGAGCTTGTCGAGGTGATAAGAAGATGCATTGGCGCTCGTGTTGAAGACGAAGGAGTAGTAAGTTCCGTTCCACATTCTCGTCCGAGTGTCGTCGATAGTCTCAGCAGAGCCTTCAGCAGCTGCTGAATGATCGTAAGCAAGGCTGTGAAAATTTGGAGCAGCGTAACGCGAAGAGTAGCAATAATTTTTGCGGCCTGTTGACAGAGAGCTTATTGTCATATTTTCCAGGCAGAAGATTTCGAATTTTCGAGGAGTCTTCGGTTCAGAGATGGCAGAAGTGCTGCTGCTGCTACTGCTGCTTGTGTTGATTCCGTCGATAGTGGTGACGCTTTTCATGCAACAGGCCTTTTTCGTCGTCTGCGTTTTTGACGACGATTGGTCCATCGAAGGCTGCTCGTTTTCGGTTTCTGCTGTCAATCCGTGGATACAATAGTCGCGGGTTTGGGGAAGATGTTCATCCTCGAGTCTCACGAATCCTGAGACGACGTAGTAGCCAATGGGTCCGTTTGGAAATTCTGGAGCCGACCAACGGACAGTTATTTCGCTTTCGCTGGTCGAAAATGATCGAACGTCTGTTGGGACTGAAGGTACATCGCTTTCGGTGCGGAAAAATATGATTTCGGATTGTCCGGTTTGGCTGTTTGGGGAACGTTTGCTTCGAGCTGCGAATGTTTTCACGTAGACTGCGTATTTGGTGTAAGGTTTGAGATCGGTGAGACGTTGTTCGACGACTCGACTCGGAGAATCCGATCGAGGAATTTCCACGTCGATTATTTGCCAGGTATTGTTTCCGCAGGAATTTCCTTCGTAGCTGACTCTTTCGCTTTCTGTTTCGATGTAATTTAGTAGGTAACTTAGGAGACTTTGTCCGGCTTCTGGGACATAAACGTCCCAAACGAGATTCGCGTAATTTGGGCCGCGTTCTCGGACGTTTATGTTTATATTGACGACGTCGCAGGCGACTTTTTCGCCGTTGGATTCTGGTTGAACTTCGACGTCGGAAATATTAGCGATTCCGGCGGCTCTTCCGAGTCGTAAGATTTTTGACATGCAGAGCTTTGGGTTGTAATGGAAAAATAGTCGTCCGTTTTGGATCTCGACGCGTTGATCGTCTGGGAAGAGATTCGAGAGATTCGGATTGTCGAGGACGACGAGACTTGCGTTGTTGATGTCGAGCTTCTCGCCTTTGATGACGCGGAGCTTCTTGAAGAAGCTGAGCGACGAGATGGGGAAGGAGTGAGTGACTTTGAGGTAGTCGCTGATCTCTTCGACCATTCCGAAGGCCTCGGTTAGCTCGCGAAAGATGTTTGGGTGGCCGTTGCGGATTTGGAATTCCAAGGCGCCTTTGACGATGGTTGTGCCGCGGAAAACTTGGGCGTCGGAGATGTGGCGGATTATGGCGCTCTGACCGACTTTTTGGCAGCGGCCGGTGCACGATTGGCACGTCAGCATCTGAAATAGAGATTTTTTTTTAATTTTCATTTCAATTAGTAGGGAAAAACTGTGCGATTTTTAGCGAAAATTTTTTTTTTTCGATTTAACGAAGTTTTAAAACCCTATCCGATGGGAAATTTCCCGCTGATTCCAAATATGACCGGTTTTTGCCCGAAAAATAGAAAATTTGAGGAGAAAAACGCGAAAAACGATTTTTCACTTTTTCCCAATTTTGGCACTTTACTAAAATCGGTGTAATTTTTCTTTGGATCGATGTAATCGAGATTTTCTTTTTGCGTTCGAAGGAAGACTCTTCAACGAAGAGAACGCCGCCAGGCGGAACGCGATATCTCGATTTTTCGATTTTTTGCAGATTTTTTAAGTTGACCCTCAAAAATCGCAAATTTTTTGAAGGCCTTGCCATTTTTTCCAAAATTTTACGAAAAAAAAATTTTTGATTTCGCAAATTCTGAAAACCCTATCCGATGGAAAATTTTCCGCTGATTCCAAAAACGACAGATATTTGCTCGAAAAATCAGAAATTCGAGTTGAAAACCGCGAAAAACCATTTTTTTTTCTGACAAACTGCCAAATTTCCCGATATTGAACATCAAACTTCAACAAAATTAAATAAAATGAAGGCAAACGGATACTTACGCCATTCTTGTCAAGCGCGTCTTCGTATCCGTTCGGACACTGAGTCAGGCAAGCCCCGTTGAACGGCCTCCAGGAGTTCGGCACGTTGACCGGTAGATGCAGCGGCAACTTATTCGTGGCGAGACAAGCCTCGCGAGTGATGCAGCGACGCGACAGGTACGCGAATCTGAAACAGCAAATCGTTTTTTTATTTTTATTTTTTATTTCCCTACTCGCAGTGTTTAACAGCAAATCGTTTTTTTATTATTTTTCTTTTATTTCCCTACTCTTAGTATTTAACATATAAATTGCGAATTATCGGAAACCGCGGAATTTCTCGCGTTCGACAGTCGATTCGCGGTGTAATTGCCGACTTCGATTGGCGCTGGCCGAGCGAATCGCTCGCGAAACGCGATTACGCGTACGACTTCTGAAGTCGAGTTTTACGGGGAGATAAGTGCCGGAGACTCGGAGTCGCTTTCCCCCCCGGTTATTTGTCGTAATGAGCGTTGCGCCGCGTTCGCCGAGGCGACATGTGCGAACGTTACGAGCGTCGAGAGACGAGAGACTCGTTTGGATAATGCAAAATCAATTCTCCGGAAAATCCGGTCGAGCGCGTAGCGCTAATCGACAGAAATTGCGTGTGACAATCTTTTAGTAGCGAGCAACCCTCTTTTTTATTATTATAATTTATCTCCTGCTCCAATTTTTTTTTTTTTTTTAAGGCGTCCGGAATGTCCGGAATGTCACTCACAAGTGATTCGGACATTTTTTCACGCATTTTCCTTCCTGCTGAAAATTCTTGCACACGAATCGTTGGAAATTTCGTGTGACAATCTTTTAGCAGCGAGCAACCCCCCTTTTATTATTATAATTTATCTCCTGCTCCAATTTTTTTTTTCTTTTTCTTTAAGGCGTCCGGAATGTCACAGAGTTACTCACAAGTGATCCGGACATTTTTTCACACATTTCCCTTCGTGCTGAAAATTCTTGCAGACGTAGCACTGCTGCTCAGATTCGCCGAAGCACTCGCCGAGGCATTGATCGTTGCAGGACGGCTTCTCGATCACCTGGCAGTTGTGGGCAGTCCAGCAACGTCCACCTGGACATTGGGTACAAACTGCGAACGAAAAAAAACGAAAAAGTATTATTTCTGACCACCAGAAAAAAAAATCGAGATATATTGGCATTTTACAAATAAGAGGCAAATTATACAAAGGCGAAACAAATATTTTTGACCACCACAAAAAATTCTAACGACACATTCGCATTTATAAATAAAAGTCGAATTATAAAAAAGGCGAATCAAAATATTTCTGACCACATAAAAAAAAATCGAACGACATTTGCATTTTACAAATAAGGCGAAAAAAAATTATAAAAAGGCGAAAAAAAATATTTCTAACCACCACAAAAATTCGAACGACACGTTTGCATTTATATAAAAATATAAATACGTCAGAACCGAAAGGAAAAGTGTCTTACCAGGACAATTGGCGACTTTGCCATTATCCTTGATGAAATTTTCCCCAGCGACGACAATTGCATTCCAGTCCAGGTTCGAAGTATAGCAGAGCGACGGATTTTTCTCCACCCTCACTGCACCTCTCGATATCTCCGTCAGCTTGTTGAGTCCGATCTGCGAATGCGAAGAGGAAAATATTTAAAAAAATGTTTCGTGTCGATTAGTCCGATTAGTGGGAATAGATTGGAGCCGACGATGACGGCGGCGGCGGCGATTGCGGGACTCGAGGAGCTTCGTCGTCTCCCTCGTCGCTAATTCGGTTAACCGCTTGACACGCTACTTGACCCGTCGAGTTAACCGGTCTCGACCGACGAATCGGACGGGAAGCCACGAAACGCGCTGGTTTCGCGCGTGGGAATGGAGAGCGCCGGTGCGACGACGACGACGACGACGTCGCAGCGGTCGTAGGTCACACACGGACTCCGACGTACGGATTGACGGTGACGTGACGCGTGTTGCGATCGATTAATGTCCGGGAGTGCACTTTCGACCGGCCAATTTGTGCCTCGGCAGCCCGTCGCACGACACTTCGGTGGTCGATTGACTTTGAAATTAATTAGACGTCGAGGGGGCGACGAGAAAAAATATATAAAAAATTCCCAGTTCATCTCCTGCAGGTGCTGATTTTAGTAAATTATGGAAGAATAATCGAACGATATTTTGGTGTCGATTTGCTTTGAAATTGGACGCCGATAGGTCGACGAAAAAAAAAAAAAAAAATCCCAGCTCGAATGCTGCATTTTGATTTTTAAATTAATTGGTCGTCGAGGGACCGATGAAAAAAATTATAAAAAAATTCCCAGCTCATCTCCTGCAGGTACTGATTTTTCGTAAATCGTTAAGGAATAATTGCACGACATTTTGGTGCCGATTGACTTTGGAATTAGACGTCGATAGGCCGACAAAAAAAATAAATAAAAAATCCCTGCTCGCCTACTGCATTTTCACTTTGAAATTAATAAATCGTCGAGGGACCAACGAATTTTTTTTTTTTTTAATTCCCAGCTCACCTTCTGCAGGTACTGATTTTTGTAAATCATGAAGAAATAATCGCACGACACTTTGGTGCCGATTTTTAAATTAATTAGACGTCGATAGGCCAACGAAAAAAAAAAATCCCAGCTCGCCTCCTACATTTTGACTTTGAAATTAATTGATTGTTCGTGGGGCTGACGATAAAATAATAAAAAAATTCCCAGCTCACCTCCTGCAGGTGCTGATTTTCGTAAATCATGAAGGAATAATCGGCGAGCAGTGTGTCGCCTCTTATGACCTCCAGATTCGGAAAAATCCCGTTGAGTGTCTTGAGCTTATCGACGCGATAGACGAGAAAGTAGCCGGTTATCTCTCGAAGCACCGGAAAGCTCAGTTTCTTAAAGTCCTCCTCCGTGTTGTTCTTGTCCATCAATACGATCTGCAGGAAGCCCTCGATCACCCGGCAATCCTTGAGTAGGTCGAAGTTCTCGACGTTGTTGCGAATGTCGATGCTCTGGCAAATGCCGTCGCCGATCATCACTTTCTTCGGCTTCTTGTAGCGCTCGCGGTGCCGCTGCGGGTGACGCGGCTTCGTCGGTCCGTCGCGCGGCAGATTCGACGGCGTCGACTGCTGACCGCTCTTGCCGCGATTTCCCTCTGCGGATCTGGACAGAAAAAAATCGCACAATTAGTTTTGTTTCATCAAAAGAGACACAAATTAAATTCACTTTATTAAAAAAAAAATGAAAAGATTTGATCCTTGGTTCGTACAAAATTGCAGATCAGTGTTTTTTTTCTATGAATTATTCTAATGAATGAATGAATAATTTTTATTAATAATTAAACTCGCTGCATTTTTAAAAAAGAAGGAAAAGTTCTTGACCCTTGCTTCGTAAAAAATTGCAGGTTCACCGTTTTTTTTTTAATGAATGATTCTAACGAATGAATGAATAATTTTTATGATTCATTTAATTGGCTGGATTTTGAAAATAAATAAATAAGAAAAACCTTGACCCTAGGATCATAAAAACTGTAGATGCAGATTTTTTTTTAATTAATAAAAATTAATTACCCAGACGCATCGATGGATCTGTTATTCCTATAAATCGATGAGTTTGCCTCCCGCGAAGAGCGTCTCGCCCTCTGCTCCATCTCCTCTTCCTCAGCATCCTCATCCTCATCCTCCTCCTCATAATCCCCGAAATCTCCTCTCCGATTTCCACTCCCCAAAAAATCCCCCCGTTGAATTTTCCCCGTCAACTTCTCGCGCAACTTGTCCGCGATCGTCGCCCTCTCGTCGTCCACCACATCGTCGTCGCGACGCTTTTCTCCCTGGCAGCGGAGCACGTGACCCATGCACAGGCAGCACACGATTAGCGGTACCAGCAGCTTCCGCGTCCTCATCTTCTCGCCTCATGGACACGTCGGTTTTCACTGATTCGTCGCCGCAGCTCGCGCTCAGTTTTGCCTTCGTCGCCGCTGACTCCGGAGGATCCCGAGCGTCGTCCCTACCACCTCGGCGTCGACGCAGCTCCCCCCGCGTCGTTTTCCTCCTCCTGGTGCCGCTTCTCCTCCTCCTCTTCGACGACCTGCAAACCGCCGATCGCCCAATCAGTGGACAACAACCGTCTTCGTCCTCCTCTTCGTCGACGACCTCGGCTATCGCTTAATCAACGGACACCAACCGAAGCTTCGTCTTCGTCTTCCTCTTCCACCTCCTCCTCGTCGACGATCTGCCGATCCAACGATCGTCCGATCAATGACCAACAACAACCGACGACCTCGGCTATCGCTCAATCAACGGACACCAACCGAAGCTTCGTCTTCGTCTAACTCTTCCACCTCCTCCTCGTCGACGACCTGACGATCCAACGATCGTCCGATCAATGAACAACAATAATTGACGACGCTTCGTTGTCCTCCTCCGTCTCTTCCTCCTCGTCGCCGTCGTCGTTGTCGCAGCTTCGTCCTCGTCGTCGCCTTCTTCGTCGTCCTCGTCGTCGTCGTCCGCCTCTCGCGCCTCGTGCCTCCACCGTCGCCAGTTCGAGCGCTGTGTCGAACGCGAGACGCGCGATCGTCGCCAGGTCCTCTTCGTCGTCGTCGTACCGATCGCGCCGCAAGGATTCGCCTGGCAACGTTCGCGACGACTGCCGATTCGACTCCTTCGATGCTGCTGCTGCTTCCTTTTCTTCTCCTCGGATTCAGCTTCAGCTTCCTCAGCCTCAGCTTCCTCCTCTTCCCGTTTTCTCCTCCCGACTTTCTGAAGGCGCGAAAAATTGGCTACTCCACCGCGTCGCATCGGGAACGCGTCCCGATGCGATTTTGGCCCCTCGACGGAGACGCCTCGAGGCTATCGACACCCTGAGGGCGTTCTCCTTGATCGATGACCTCCCGGAGAAAATTGACCGGTGCCTCCCTCGGGAAACCCCGAGCGACGCATCGGGGATGAAGAGCTCCTGCGATTTTTCCGGCTACTCGGTGCGGAATTTTTTTTAGAGTGGGTTAGATTGGGTGTCAATCGTCCTCGGTGAAGATTTTATAGAAGGCGTTGGGCTAGAGAAGCTTCTTGTTGAATATGAAGAACTTCTTCGTCTTCATGATCGGACGATTCCGCGGTTTCCGGCTGTCAGCGTTTCCACCTGTTTAACAGAAAAGGAAAAAAAAGGAATTAGTATTGCGAAAATTAAGAAATTTATTGCAATTTTTAATTCAGAAAAAACAAATCAACTAATAATGATAATATTTATTGATTATTATTATAATGATTTATAATGATAATATAAAGTGATGGGAAAAAATAGTCTTACGAAAATCAAGAAAGTTGGTGATAAAAAATTCGAAAAAATAAATAAGTTAATAATAATAATAATTTCGCCACTAAAAATCGGCAAAAATCGTCTCCCACTCGCAATTTTTTTTCCCTACGTCAGAAATCGCGTCGCAAAAAATCTGACGAGCTCCACGTGTGTTTGAATTGAGATCTCTTCGATCAAATATTTCCCAAGATTGTTTGGTCGCGCGTACGGCCATTCATATCGCATCCTTATCTCTCACCGGTGACAAATCACGCTGTGATTTCCGAGTCACGCTCCTCGGATTTTCCGGCTCGAATTTGCAAACCTAAATTGTCGCTTATTATTATTATTATTTTTTTGTTATCAGTAAATAGTCGAAAAATTGAGACGTAGCGACGACCACCGAAATGAAAAGAGAGTTGGGGACGAGTTTACGATCGTTAGTCCCGACCCAAGTGAATTATTATGACCGACGTGGCGATCGATGAGTCACGAGGCCACCGCGGGACTCGGCTCTGCCCTTTCTCGAACCGTCGAATCGTCATCCGATCACCGTCGACGTCGTCGCCGTCGACGACGACGGCGTCGTCGTCATCGAGCGCCTCCGTTATCCTCGCTCGCGCCGACTACAACCTACATTACTGTTAGAAGTAAACAACCGAGTGATTCAGACACGCTCGACTGCATTCCCGACACTTGACGCCCCGGCCGCCGCAATCGCAAGCGATATATTAATTCGTGTGAGTGTTATTTCTTTTTTTTTTGCTCACAGACACAACGACGTAGCGAACGAATCGTTGTATTATCATTATCACTGCGGTGGGATTATCGGAGAAGTTTGATTAAGATAATTCGCTCTCTCTTTTTTTTTTCTTTTGCGTTCTGAAATCTGAGTTGTGTGAGCGACGAGTGTTGTTGTTGTTTCTTGGTGGAGGTGTCACCTTTCTGTTTTCGATCGTCTATCAGCGTTTCTCGTTGATTTTTTTATTTTTTATTTTTTTATAGGGAGCCTTTGGCGATTTTTTTATTTATAATTAATTTTTTTTTTTTTGCGAATGTGAAGGAAATAATTTTCCAGCTCAAATTTGAGTACAAATAAATTGTAAAAAGCTGAGATTTTATAAAAAAATAAATGATAAAAAGCTTAAATTTGACTACAAATAAATTCGGAAAATCTTAAGTTTGACTAAAAATAAATTGGAAAAAGTTTGACAGCTGAGACAGTAACGTCGATATATTTTATTTTTATTTTTATTTTTTTTTTCCTATTGCTTTCTACTTTTTTTTTTCGAGGACCATGTGGCGTCTATATAAACGAGAGTGAGACGGATAACGAGGCTGCTGCTCGAGCGTCGTCGTAAAAGTCTGTCTTTCCGGCGACGACAACGACGTCGACGTCTCCCTATCAGAAACGAAACACCGCCCATTCATAATTTCTCGCGATAACCGCGGGGGGACGTCGGGTGACGTGCACGAGCCCCGTGTTCCGGTCGCCCGTCCTCCGGCGTCTCCCCTCTCACGTTCTCTTTCTCTCTCTTTGCCTCGACTATCGCTCGCGTCGCCAGACGAGACGCTTTGTACTCTCTCTCCATGATCTCCCTCTTTTTTTTTTTAGAAATGCAAAAACACACAAATGCCGTATTCTTTCCTCGACTTTGGTCCTCAGCGACTCTCGGTCGATAAAGTAGAAAATTCAATATAAAAAAAACTGTTTTCCTTCGCGAAAATTAATTCTTTTCGACCGAAAAAGATTTTTGTTACCAAAGCAGAAAAAGATTCGGAAAAAGAATTTATTTGCTTGGAGAAAAAAGGGAAATCGAATTATTTAAATAAAGTTAAAAATTCAAGACGAAAATAAAAAAATTGTTTTCCGACGCCAAAATCTATTTTTTTTCTACCGAAGAAAAATTGTCGTGACCAAAGTGGAAAAGATTAGGAAAAAAATAAGAAATAAAGCAGATTTGCTTAGAGAAAAAAGGGAAATCGAATTATTTAGATATAGTACAAAATTCAAGATAAAAAAAAGAAAAAAAAAAAAAAATTGTTTTCCGTCGCCAAAATTAATTTCTTTTTTCGACCGAAAAAAAATTTTTGCGATCAAAGCGGAAAAGATTGGAAAAAAATAAGAAATGAAGCAGATTTGCTTGGAGATAAAAGGGAAATCGAATTGGAAATGATTTAATTTTTCCGCAAGGCCAATGAGAAACACGCGCGTTACACTTGGTTGTTGTACTTGGCCGCCGCGCGTCCGGCTTCGACGCCCCGCGGGAACGCGACCGACGTTTCTCGCTACACATTCTCACAACAGGCCACGAAACGCGCAGCGCGTTGCCTCATCGCGGCCGTAAAAACTTCAAACGCGACTGCGCGACTTCCGAGTCGCCGGGGGCCGCGGGTAAAATACGAGTCGAAGTTTATTTTCGAAGCGTGACGGGTTTTTTTTTTTTACGAAATTAATGGCCATTTACGCGACATTCCATCGCTGACAATGTATCATCGCGACGACGACGAGTCTCCCGCTCGGTTCGTCATGCGGCCTTAACCTTTTTCCCCCCCTGCCCCCTCCCACCCCACTTCCGTAAACCCGACAGTATCCCTTCCATTTAATCGAGGAAAAAATGTGAGACAAAAAATGGTTTTTAGCGTTTTTCTCCTAGAATTTTTTATTTTTTGGGCTAATATCTGTGATTTTTCGAATCAGCGGAAAATTTGCTATCGGATAGGGTTTTTAAACTTTGCGAAATCGAAAATTTTTTTTTCATCAAATTTTGGGAAAAATGGCAAGGGGTACCCCTTCTAAAAATTTGCGATTTTTGAGGGTCATTTTAAAAAATCTGCAAAAAATTGAAAAATCGAGATATCGCGTTCCGCCTGGCGGCATTCTCTTCGTTGAAAAGTCTTCTTTCGAATGCAAAAAGAAAATCCCGATTATATTGATCCAAAGAAAAATTACACCGATTTTAGTAAAGTGCCAAAATTGGGAAAAAGTGAAAAATCGTTTTTCGGATTTTTCTCCTCGAATTTTTTATTTTTCGGGCAAAAACCGGTCATATTTGGAATCAGCGGAAAATTTCCCATCGGATAGGGTCTTAAAACTTCGTTAAATCGAAAATTTATTTTTGTCGATTTTTTCGAAAAAAAAAAGGGTTTTAAAACTTCGTTAAATCGAAATTTTTTTTTCGCCAAAAAATCGGCAAGGGGTATCAGCGGCAAGCGTGGAAAACGGGGAGCGTGAATTTCCTAAACAACGATCCTCCCCCCTCCACCGGACGCTGCGACGGACGTGCAGGCACGACACGCGCGTGCGCGTGTCGCGGATGCATCGGGGCCATGGGAATCGGAGCGATTAGAATTAGACTCGCGCGCGCGTCGCGACGTCGCGGAATGCGTCGAGTCACCCGTGAACACACGGGCGTCACGTAGAGCCTCGCCGCGTGCGCGCGTTCGATATCGGAAACGCTGCTCGTCTACGTTACGGTGCTTTGGATGCCTCGCAGGAAGGAAGAAAAGGCGCAAAGAAAAAAAAAAAAAAAAAAAAAAAAGTCTTGCTTGTGAATAAGAAACAAGATGCACAGAAGACTCTAAAACATCTATATAGGTATTATCGACCTTATCGACACATAAATATATATCTATACACACATCTCCGGAATGTATTTACGTATACATATACATTTATATTTATACACACGTGCGTATTTATGTATGAAAAATTAATATATAAATACAAAAATGAATATTGAACATATATAAAAAATATAAAAAATACATATAAAAAAAAATTGCGATTGTGAATAAGAAAGATGCACAGAAGATGCCAAAACATCTATATACCATCGACCTTATCGACACATAAATATATATCTATCCACATATCCACGGAATGTATTTACGTACACATATCCATTTATATTTATATATACACGCGTGTATTTATATATACGTGCGGGGCAAAGGAGGAAGAAGGAAGGAGAAGCCGCGACGAATGGCCAGGCAAACAAAGCCCGCGCTCCGCTATAGTTTTCCCTCTCCTGTTCCCTTATCTAATGCCAGAAGAAACGAGTACGAAACGACGGAGAGAACGAGGGCCGCTGCTGCGCGCGCTGCGACAGCGTTCGACGGAATTGGATCGAGGCCTCGCGGTCCCGGTCACGTCGTACCGAGTAAACTCTACCACATTTACACTAACACACAGACACAATCGCACGGTTTAATTGTTTTCCTGGGCAGCACGCTTACACAATATTTACACGGCTCAGTGGTAGCGCATTCCCGATCCTCTTTGTGAATATATCTATATATATAGACACATCGCAACGACGACCACGGAGCAGCTTCTGCATAGCGAGAAGACTCAGAACTCCGACAGTTATATTGTCCCGCCCGCGTTGTGTACAACACGACATCGACGAACCGACGACGATGGGATAGGGGCGAATCCCCGAAGCGATTTATCGCACGTACCGACATCTCGTGATTAGCACCGACGCGCGTGCGTCGCGTTGGAAATTCACGTGGGTCGCTCTTCGTAATTTTATGTTGAAGTTTGCATCGTTGGAATGCCACAAAAATGAAAAATAAACAATTTCTAATGAACCCAAAGGATTGTACCCCGCATAAAAAGTTATCATTAAAAATTAAATTGAATTGAATTGAATATATATTATTAAAAAGTTATTATAACGATTGATCGTTATAATAGTTATTTGAATTTATATTATTAAAAAGTTATTATAACGATCGATCGTTATAATAACTTTCTAGAATCGTTAGAATTATTATTATCATTATTTTCTTCGTTGCATTCCAACGATGCAAACTTCAACTTCATCTCGACATCGCTTTTTCATGATTCATGAAGTTTGCATCATTGGAATGCAATGAAAAAAAAATAGAAAAAAAATCTCTCTTCATGGCAACAACAAATCGTTATCCAATGAATAATGATAGTGGTAACAATGAGAAGCTGCTACATTTCCACATGATAATAATGACAGTTATCGCGTCTGACGCAAAAAAGAAATGCGTCCGAGTTACCCGCACCTTTCGCGCAATTTTCCCCACTGCGTACTTATCCGCTCGCGTGGCCTTTAGGTGAGTCCAAACACCTTCACAAGTGCGACTGAGATAGCGAACGATTTTCGGAACAACAATACGCGGAAACTTAGACGCGCGTCAGGGGAAAAGTAAGAGTCATGCAGAATCGTAGGAGGAATGACGCAAGAATTTTCTCTTATCCGGGAAACGTTTGGCGTCGTTGGAATAATTGTTTACAGTCTGCATTACCGACAGAGCGGTCCGCTTCTATTTTTTTTTAATAAAAAATCTGCACCGGCAAAGCGTTCGAGATAAAATACCCAAGACACTATTTCCGAGTTTCGCGTGGAAAAATATAGCAAAAACGCGGCCAACGTCTAAAAAAAAAGGGGGAAGCGACGCGACGTCGCGCACGCACATAATTCGCTCTATTCCCTCGTCTCTCGCGTGACGCAGAAATTTCACTCCGGGGATTGCGACACTGTACGCAATACGCTCCGCGACGCACGTTGCCCTGCTTCGTCCTCTCCTCCCTCTCTCTCCCTCATTTTCCATGTATCCGCCGTTCTCGCGGATTCCCTCTTCCACTGTTCCCCCCCCCCCTCCCCCTCTCTGCGCGCGCGCGCCACGACGAAACGTAAACAACGCACGCGAGCCGTAATGGCGCTCGCGTGATTCGCGAGTGCCGGTGGCGGCCGCGCGATCATGCGCAGGAGACATTATTTTTCGGTGAGCGCGTTTCGTCGGCGCGACGCTGCAAACAAGGACAACTGCAGCGCCGCCGCCGCTTCTTCGCAGCGGCGGCAGAAGCAGCAGAGGCGAAGGAGGGGAAGAGAGGGGAAGGGGAAAGGAAGAGAGAAGAGGATGAAGGGCAGACGAAGAGGAGTGAAGGGGGGAGGGGAGAGGGGAGGAGGGAGCCGCGGCTGCGCGTCGCTCGCACGCACGACACACGCACCGATGTTTTGTTGTGGATGCAAGTGTCGGTATTGCAGAGAGGCCTGGTATGCGTGCGCAGGAATGGGACGAAGTGGAGGGGAGAGAGGGGAGGGGGAGTGGACTCGTCGGTCGAGAAAGACGGAACGAGACTCGAGAAAAACATCACGCACACACCAATCCCATCGCTGGCGTTCGTGTGTGGCCCACACACACGAAAGCAGCCGAGTGACGTAGATACAGGACGCGTGTGTGAGAGAGAGGGAGAAAAGAGAGAAAGATGGACGACGAGAAACGAAACGATACTTTAATGCGTATGTATCGTTGTGTTGTTCGGGTCACGCACTCTCACTCGCCGAGCGTCGTAACGATACGGTATCTATATATATACGCGACACGCACTGGCCCATCTTGTGGCGAATCTATATATCTGTCTCACTCGCACTGTTTTGCTGGCTTCTTATGGAGCTACTCTCATTGGCTTGTTTTTTTGTATTATGTATGTATATATTTTTTCTAGAGTAGGGATTATATCTCTCACTCTCTCTATTTTGTTGGCCTCTCTCATTGGCTTGTTTTTTTGTATTATGTATATATCTATTTTTCTAGAGTAGGGATTATATCTCTCACTCTCTCTATTTTGTTGGCTTCTCTCATTGGCTTGTTTTTTGTATTATGTATATATATATTTTTCTAGAGTAGCGATTATCTCTCTCACTCTCTCTATTTTGCTGGCCACTCTCATTGGCTTGTTTTTTGTATTATGTATATATATTTTTTTCTAGAGTAGCGATTATCTCTCTCACTCTCTCTATTTTGCTGGCCACTGTCATTGGCTAGTTTTTTTGTATTATGTATATATTTTTTTTTCTAGAGTAGGGATTATATCTCTCACTCTCTCTATTTTGTTGGCCTCTCTCATTGGCTCGTTTTTTTGTATTATGTATATTTATTTTTTTCTAGAGTAGTGATTATGTCTCTCACTCTCTCTATTTTGCTGGTTACTCTCATTGGCTAGTTTTTTTGTATTATGTATATATATATTTTTCTAGAGTAGCGATTATATCTCTCACTCTCTCTATTTTGTTGGCCTCTCTCATTGGCTTGTTTTTTGTATTATGTATATATTTAAAAAATGCGATCGACTGAATATTCGCTGCGTTGGGTTAGGTTATAGAAATAACGCTTCGATCGTCGAGTCTCTCGGGTTTAATTGGAAAAGAATTCCGCTCGGGCCGCGTTAACGAGGCGAGACTGCTCTCCCGGTGTCTCAATCCCCGCGAAAGCAGCGCCAGCAGCAGCAGCAGCAGCAGCAGCGCCGTGCATACGCAATACGAGAGCGTCGCTCGGGTTCTCTCGTGTGTTAGCGGTAGAGGCGAGAGTCGATCGTCGGGGGCAGCCCGTCCGGCAATGGACAAGACGAGCCCGAGCGATCTGCCTCGCTCTGCTGCCGCGTTCCTCCGCTTCACGGCTCTCTCAATGGCCGAGCTCTCCGGGCGGCGTCCGAAGAATTCTGAATGGCCGGTAACTTTCGTAGTACGACGTCGAACGGGGCAGCAGCAGCAGAAGCATCAGAAGCAAGAGCAGCCTTCTTCCTCTATTATACACTAAACTGTTTCTCTGCTATATTTATATACAGTAGAGAAACAGTTCCGATGCCTTCCATAGTGAGGCTTCGACGCTGCTACCAATACTAATGCGGCGACTGCGACAAGAAGGCATTTCCACGAGGTCGTGTATATAGTAACCGGCCTCCCGGATGTGGAGGCGATAACCGAACCGCCGCCGCCGCTACTACTGTACATTTATTCCGCCGTGCATCCTTGATGCTAATAAGTATTTTCAATCCCCCTCCCACCTCCCCTCTTTTTCCTCCACGGAGCCGATCGCGAAACAGCCGTTTGATCAATGAAGGCCAAGAAGCGGTCGGTATCTGCCGCTCGCGGAATAACAATAATATCGCGCGCGAGCGACGAGGGAAGGGGAGATGATAAAAAAAAATAATAAAAACACTGGAGTGTTTTCTTCCTCGCTTCGCTGGCTGCTTTTGCTGCACACAGAAGCGGATTCCCGCATATTTTCCGCGTCTGTGTCGTCGACTCATTGAACTCCTTCCCTCCGAAACGAGAGTGCTTAGGGGGGAAGGGTAGGGAGTGGGGGGAGGCAGCGCGGGAGAAGCAAGTTGCGGGACGTTCGACTGTAGCGTCGTAGCAGGTTGTTGTTGCGTTTCGGCGTCCGCGCGTGCGCGTCGTCGTCGATAGTCGCGCTCCTCGGCTGCGCGGATCCGCCGCTGGAATTCGGATTATTTCGGACTAACGACGTGGTCCGGTTCGACCGGGAGCGGATCCCGCGTCTGGCCTTTCCGGAGGGGGAAGCGGAGGGAAGGGCAGAGGAGTGAAGAGCTCCCCTCTCCTCCTCCTCCCTCCCTTCATCCTCTATACAGGGGAGCACATGCCGCATGCTAAAGCCGCGCGGGAAAAAGAGAGAGATGGTTGTGGAGGAGGAACGGAAGGAGATCGACGCTTCGGGCCTCCGGTCAGGTAGCACACATGGTCGATAACGCTCCTCGCGAGCTAAGGAAGCGGAGGTTTTGTAGGAAATTCATTTCCGTTGTACGCAGATTTTTATACTTAACAAAACAAACACATTTTGTTCTGCGAAACTGCGCATGTGTTTTGAGACACTCGACCAGACGCTACGAATTTTTTACAAGTACATTAAGGGATCGTCACAGTGTAAAATATAAAAAAATCGATTTTTTTTTTTTTTTTTTTTTTTTTTTTTTTTTTTTTTTTTTTTTTTTTTTTTTTTTTCATTAATTTTCGTTTAAACCGCTGCCATTTTGTCAAATTTAAAAAAAAAAAAAAAAAGCTCTCATAGCGCGATAGCGAATTTCCTACAGATTAATAATCTTTTTGAAATGTTTGATTCAGATCAAAATTGCGGCCGCAATCGTGGACATAATGCAGGACATTTTTTTTACACGAGCTATTTAAACAATTTATATCATTATTATACATTAAAGAAATGCACATAAATAAATCATTTTGTATTCTTCAAGAATGTACTTATTTATTTAAAAAAAAACCAGACCAATTAGTTCATTACAACTTAACAAAAAAAATTCGCGAAAATCATTGATTTTTCGGAGGGTCACACTGTGACGATCCCTTAAATTTCAAGTAATTTTTTTTTTCTCAGTACACTACTTTCTGGTAAATTTTAGGTCGATTCTATCCACGATAACCACGAAGAGATGAAAAAGCCGGGCTTTTTTTTTAAAGCAGGCCTTTTTATACCGCCAGATCCATCCGGTGCATCACAACACGGATTCTGCAGCCACGCCGCCGCCGGGACGACCCGCATAGGCAGACGCAGGCGCTTGTTGTGCCTTGTACCTTACATACCGGCGCACACGGCGTGTTCCATACCATGTAGCGTGCGCGCACTATGCAGCGTGTAGACAGAAGCGTGGCTGTCGAGCAGTAAAACGCACGCGACTGACTATGCGAGCATTCACCAACACCATCAACCGCCACCAGCAGCAGCAGCAGCAGCGGTGAGGTTCCTAACCTTTTGAGCGCGCGAAAGAGGAACACATATCCCGCGCGCGGCGAAAGGATAGATATAGAGGCTCGACGACGACGACGACGACGAGACGAAGGAGAGGAGAGACGACGTTAGCCGTCTGGGGACGAAGAGGCGGAGAGAGAAGCGAGAAGAGCGGGGAGCAGCAAGCGCTTCGCCAGCCTTGTCGTCTTTCCTGCGCTATGTGCTGCGCTCTCTCCTTCGCGGAAAGAATATTGTCCGTCTCTGCCCTCTCCGTCTCTCGCGCTCGTGACGCTCGTCCGTCCTTCTCGGTGTTATATCTGACTCTTTATTTGCTCCTGGGTCGATTCACGTCCGGCGGCGGCGCTCGCCCGGCACTTCGGTAGCGCTGCTGCTGCTGCTGCTGCGACGGCGCGTCCGCGCACACAAAGTGCGCGGCGGTTACACGCGGCAACTCCGAAAGGATCATCAACCTGTGTGTTGTTGCTCGCGTGCGCGCGCGTCGTACGTGCGCCTCGAGAGCCGAGGTTCGCATAAGCAGTCGTGTACCCTACGCAGAAGGTTCTTAGCTCTTGCGTAGCGCGTTAGCTGGGAAAATTCCGACGATTCCGGATGACGGGCACAGCGCCACCGTCACCGGTGTCGGATTAGTTCCGAGGGACGAGCGTTCGGCATAGCTTATCGGGGATATATATCCTGTTTATGGTTTTATGGTCCAACGTACTATGTTGTGGAGACCTGGGTCAGCACCCAATCATGATAAAAGGATATATCCTGCGCTAAGGTAGCCACAAGATGAGTCCTGTGCTTGGATCTTCGCTACAGGAATTTCGCTTCGGTTGCCGAAGCATCAATTTTTTTTTGAGGTTATGCTGATGCATCTTTTTTTAATTGGGCAATATTGACAATCGTGGTTTTCCACAATTTTAGCAATTTGATTTTTTAGCATATTTATGTCCAAAGATTTGATGGGACTGACCCAACGAAAGGTCCAAAATGATCCAAAAACGTTTTGAAAAATCATCAGATAAAAGAAAACGTATACAGCGAAATATTCGTGAATTATTTGCACAAGTGTAAAAAGAGAGAGAGAGCGGTCTTATGCAACGAGGCGCCTGTATTTTTAGTCGCCTTGATTACAATAGCCTTATCGTTTGTGTTCGGTCGCTAATCTCTCGCGCCTCTCTCGAGGTCCGCTTATCAGAAGCCGCACACTCGAGTCGGGTAACGCGAATACAGAGATGCGACTGTCATCTTGTCATCTCGTCTTCGGTGGTTGGTCGCATGGCGCGCAGCATTAACGCCAGGCGCCGCGTGGAGAACGCACCCCCCGCGAGACGCGACGCCCCAATATTATCGACTATTCTCGCTCGGCTCGCTGCATCCCGCCGCATTTCTCTCACCTCCCTCTCCCTCCCCCACCGAACCTCGGAAGGAGTTCGCCTCAGCCGCGGCAAGAGCGTCTCGCATTCGAACCGCAACATCGGTAGAACACAATCCGAGAATTCGAGCACTGTACCAAAGGGGAACCCCCCTCAGTAAGGGGGGAGGGGGGCAGCAAAAACCGAGACGCATCGCAAAAAGTCGTGAATGCGTCTGCGGTCTTCGATAAAGCCATAAAACTCGTTGCATTTCGAAGCAACGACGGCCAAAAGCTACGTGATGCAATAAGCGATACCGATTTCTGTACCCAAAACACCAAGCCTTCTATATATGTATATGTCAGTACATACAGACATTTGTACGCGGTTGGCGGGTGATTCGGTATATTCACGCTGCTCTCCGCCACCGTCGATATCGCTCTGTAATCTCCTTTATCTTTCCCTCTCTCTCTTTCTCTCGCACGTCGCTCTCGTCGACGCTTTTTCCTCCGTTACGCTCCGCCGCAGCGCGAGACACAAGTCGAACACCCGCCATCATGCGGCTCGAGCGACAGACACAGCAGCAGTAGCAGCAGCGTCGTCGTCGTCTCTCGTATTGCGTAGTAGTATACGCTTGAATGGATTACGTCACGCGGGTGGCCGGTGGGGTGGCCGCTTTCTCCGTCTCTCTCTCTCGCTCTCTCGCCGCGCGTTCCTTCTCCGCTCTTGGAGCTAACACTGCCCGGCGGCAGCGGCGGCGGTGGCAGCAGCAGCGGCAGCGGCGTATACGAGACCAGCGCACTGTTTACAATGCCGTGCGAGTTGGGCCAATCGACGAGTCTCAGGCCGACGACGCGATTCGTCTCCTCTTCGAAGATGTCGATCATCGCGATTTTTTTTAATTCTTTGATTCTATTATTATAGTATTTTCTTTCTATTTTTTTTTTGGGCGTTATTTTTTTTTAGCATTTTTCTCTGTTTTTAGGCACTCACGTTTTAAAAAAACGCACCAAGAGTGCCTATTGAATTCGCTGTCCAAGGGTGTAAATACGTTTTTTAAGGAAAATGTTAATATAATTTTATTTTATCCACTACTTTTTAGTTCACATTTCTTATGCATGCTAAAATACATATTCTTGACATAAAATAATAAGGAATTTGCATTACTAAAGACATTTTTTCCTTCAGACAAGATTTTGCGTTACCCGGACGTCCGTATCACTTAGTGGCTCTGGACTGAACAGAGCGAACAAGTTGAAATTTGGAATATTTCTTAGTCTAGCACTGGGAAGTATGCCCATGAAGTGTGTTAATTTTCCAATCATTTTATACAGGAGTTCACTTGAAGAAATTTGGCACTTTTGGTCGTCAAGTTGTATACAGGTCTCAATCTTGGCCATCGATGGAAGAATTTGGCTGAAACTTGCTGCATAATTCTAATTCAACTTAATCTTGATGCACTTTTTTTAGTTTTTTTCTTACACACTTTTTAAGTGGTGAATACCTAAGACACTCAAATCATTAAATTGAAAATTGTGTCCGGCTGTCAGTCTTCGCAGTCAATAAAGTAATTTGACTAAAACTTGCAGCGTTCTCATATTTTACCTTGATTCAAATGTATCTTTCCTCATATTAGCCCTTAGATCATTTTAGAATGATGATTACCTACCATAATAGAATCAAAATATTCAATTTTAATTAATTTCACAATTATGATAACAATAATATTTTTCTCTTCAAAATAATTATCCGCTGTACATTCCACATATTATAATGTCAAAATAATTGATTCCGAAATGATTTTTTAATTTTTATATTTATTAATTGCACTGATACAGTTTTATTGTATTATTAATTCATAATTAATATACCAAACTGAAATATGAGTATAAACATAACCTAAACACAAAATTCGTAAAACATATTGACACCTTCTCTACGGAACTATATATGTTTGAAATGTATATTTTTCATTAAATTATTCGTTATTTTTTATTCACTGTCACTCATAACTGTATTCACTATTCATTGTCTGGTTTCGTCTGTAAATTTTCACTTGTCACTGCTAATGTTTTTGTCAATTTTATTTACTCATTGTAAATCATCACGTAATTACCATATAACACCTGCATTCATGATTTTATTGATTTCTAACATTTTTTTACACTCAATTATTAAATTAATTAACTACTATAAAAAAATAGAACCCAACAAATTCAGGTGTTTCACGATTGTCACCTGATTCATAATTCACGCCGCGACCGCAATCGCGCTGACGGCTTGCCGTCACTCGACCAAAAAATACGATTGCCGAACGTACTAAACGCGCGAATTTATAAATGCCGATTGACCGTTCACCCGAATGAGAAAAGATCCGACGAGTCATAATACCGAAATATTTATTAGCCGAACGGTGAAAACGCCGAAAAGTTTTTATGCCGAACGGATGAAAATACCGAATTTCATTTCAACAGAATTGTAATGTTCCCGAATGCACCATTTGCCTGAATGTATCGAACACTCGAAAGTCCGTTCTCCCGAATGGGATTTTGACAGAAAATATTTTTCACTTAAGTAGAGTTCTTCATTACCGACACATGCTTCTAACCATGTCGGTATATTGGAGTTCTAGAATTCGATCTATAGTCGCCTCGTCCACAGATAGTTTTCGTCTCTTAATAAGCTTAATAATCATTACATCATGTGGATATCGACTGGTAAATATTAAGGGACTGCTGGAAGGGATTTTTTTACCGACTGGTCGGTAAAAAAGTACGGTTTCGTAGTTTACGGTTTACGTCGTTATTGTATTACAAAAATGTCTCAAATTGCACAGGATTATAATATCAACATAGGCGCATCAGCGTAGACTCGAATTTTGGGTGAAAACGCTTGAAAAACAAAGAAAATCGTAAATTTGTAAGTCTATCGAAAACCAATATGGCCGCCAGAACTGTCAACTGTCACCTTTTTCGTATTATATAAATATTTCCAGGAATCCCATACGAAAAACGAGAATCTACGCCGATGCGCTTACATTGATATAATAATCTTGTGCAATTTGAGACATTTTTGTAATACAATAACGACGTAAACCATAAACTACGAAACCGTACTTTTTTACCGACCAGTCGGTAAAAAAATCTACTCCAGCAGCCCCTTAAGAGGCGAAAACTATCTGTGAACGAGGCGGCTATAGATTGAATTCTAGAGAACTCCAATATACCGACACAGTTAGCTGCATGTGTCGGTAATGAAGAACTCTACTTAGGTGAACAAGTGAATATTTTTCCACTGCGTACTAGTTACCGCTCACAGCTCCAGTCTGAACGATACTGTGCGGAGCGCGTAGCGCGACGCCCAAACGGCACTGAGCGGAGCGCGTAGCGCGACGCCCGAACGGCACTGAGCGGAGCGCGTAGCGCGACGCCCGAACGGCACTGAGCGGAGCGCGAAGCGCGACGACCGAACGGCCCCCCCTGCGGAGCGCGTAGCGCGACGACCGCGTGAGTGCCTTAAAATGACACCAGGGAAAAATGTCCCGAAGGGACATTTTTGCCGCAGGGTCATTTTCGGGGGGTTTGGGGGGCGGAGCCCCCCAATGGGGGTTTGGGGGGCGGAGCCCCCCAACAACAGCCCGGCGCCCCGCAGGGGCGACCGGGTTGCTTGTTATTCTATTTATTCTCTCCTCTTCGAAGATGTCGATCATCGCGATTTTTTTTTATTCTATAATTGTATGATTATAGTATTTTCTTTCTATTTTTTTCTTGGGCGTTATTTTTTTTTAGCATTTTTCTCTGTTTTTATTCTATTTATTCTCTCCTCTTCGAAGATGTCGATCATCGCGATTTTTTTTAATTCTATAATTCTATGATTATAGTATTTTCTTTCTATTTTTTTTGGCTTACATTATTAGCCTTGGGCCTTATTTTTAGCGCCTTTTTATTAGTTGCTGTTCTTGTGTATTTTTTTTGTTTTTTTTTTCCTTGCATTGTATGTTAATGCTCAGTGCGATTAGGTTGACGTAGTCCTAGAGAGCCCAATAAATTTATTTCTCTCTATTTTTCCACGTCCCGTCATCAAAACAACCGTTTCTCATTTTGCAAGCGACACTTGTTTCGTCTCTAATGTTTCTGACGCCGCCGCAAAAGCCTCGACAATTGTCACCAGTAGCTAAAATGACTACAGAAGCCTCGCTTCTTGTCTTATGCAACAACAAGATTGCGTTTCCTCTTGTTTGTTTACCCACGACGCACGAGCCACTCCCGGGGCGCGCGCGCGTCTATCGCTCAGACCTTAGACCCGCCGCGCGTCCTTCCTTCGTCTTTCCTCATTCTTGAAAAGAATCGCCTTAACATCAACGCTCGGAAAACGCAAACAACACCCCAACACACATCCACAGGAAAAACTGCGCCACAATCGTTGCGTCGTAGCGTCGTCGCCCGTTTCCTGCGTAGAAGCGACGTGCGCGTCGCTTCTACGGCGAACGCGACACACAACACTTTAAGTACAAACTACCTTTTTCTTAGCACCCTTTTTCCAGCGAAAAACACGTTCAACACTTCCAACACAAATCACTAAACAGTCGACGGTCACAAAAACGTCGCGCGCACGTTTTAGCCGAAATGAGACACAGAAACCTCTCGTCACGCGGACAGCGTGAACACACGGCGAGGTGCGTGCGCCGAGTGTGCGTATATCGGCGTCCGAGGTTATAACGTCTGCGTCTGCGGCGGCGCTCTATACCCGGCGTCCCCGTTTTCGTCGGTTTCGTCGTTTCGTTTACTCTCGGCGAAACACACGAAGATCGAGAGAGAGAGAAAGAGTCTCGAGAACCGTACAAGAGAGAGAGAGAGAGAGACACTCGCCTGAGCAGTGGTAGGGATGGCCACGGAGGGCGCTGGAAGGGGACGGGCAGGTGGCAAAGGGAGGGGAGGGGCGATCCACAGGGCAAGGAGGGAGTGAAGGGAGGGGAGGGGAGTGAGTAGTAGTAGCGCGTGCGCACGCTCGATAGAATCGAGAAACGACGTCGGAATCGTAAAAGCGCCGCGCGTACGAGCGAGTAAAAGCAATGACGACGACGACGACGACGACGACGCCAGGCGACACAAACAGAGAGGGGCGCGAGTGGTAGGACAGTCGATGTGCCGAACGCAATGGAGGAGAAGGACAGACAGACTCGGCATTCTGCTGCTGCTTGCTGCCGTCGAGATAACCGAACGACCAGAAACCGCCGCCGCCGCTAGGCGGGCAATCGATCGCCCGGCGAGAGAGCAGCAGCAGCAGCAGCAGCAGCAGCCGAGTAGAGTCGTGGGTGGTTGCCATTTTTGCCGCGCAATAATATATCATCGCCCGGCGAGAAACTCAACTCCGGGAACTGGCCGCGTCAACAACAAGAGACGGCAGCAGCGACGATGGCAGCGGCAGCGGTAGCATCGACCCTCGACGATGCTTCGAGTAAATTGGAGAGACGGTTCAGCTCCCTGTCTCGAACAAATTTTTGGATTTTTTCGTGTTCATTGTTTTCTGCAAAGAGGGGGGGGGGGGGGGGGGGATACCTCCCCACCCTTTCGATGCTGTTCCCCTCTCCTTTCCGGCTTTGGTATCTCGAGTAGCGAGTCCGCGAGTCCGCTGCGTGGATACCGCGCGAGTACAACGGCATTGAACCGAGGAGAAGAGCTGTGCTGCGCCTGGAGAGGCGCTGTGCGTGTTCCTCGGGAACCGCTCGGGACGCTTCCCCCCTCCCCTCGTTCTACTCCTCATGGCGCGCGCGAGACTCTTTTCTCTCTGTCTTTGTATCTTTTCTCTCTGTCTTTCTCAGTGTCTGTTTCTCTCTTTTCTCTCTGTCTTTCTCTGTGTCTCTTTCTCCCTTTTCTCTCTGTCTTTCTCGGTTTCTCTTTCTCTCTTTTCTCTCTGTCTTTCTCTGTGTCTCTTTCTCTCTTTCTCTCTTTTCTCTCTGTCTTTCTCTGTGTCTCTTTCTCTCTTTTCTCTCTGTCCTTCTCTGTGTCTCTTTCTCTCTCTTTCTCTGTGTCTCTTTCTCTCTTTTCTCTCTGTCTTTCTCTGTGTCTCTTTCTCTCTTTCTCTCTGTCTTTCTCTGTATCTCTTTCTCTCTTTTCTCTCTGTCTTTTTCTGTGTCTCTTTCTATTTTCTCTCTCTTTCTCTGTGTCTCTTTCTATATTTCTCTCTGCCTTTTTCCTCAATCGGCCTTCCTTCTCCGCTCCTCTCCACACGTCTCCTTATATACTCAACCATCGCTCTCCCTCTTTCTCCCTCTCTCTCTCTCTCTCTCTCTCTCTCTCTTCTCTTTCCATTCCTTTTCTTATTTTATATCGTTCACTCACGTTTCCCTCTCTGTGTCCTGTCGCCTCTCTCTCTCTCTCTCTCTCTCTCTCTCTCTCTCTCTCTCTCTCTCTTTCTCTCTTCGCCGTCTACTTTGTTAGCCTCCCCCC